>JARJDS010011587.1:0-30939 GCA_030264155.1 Atheta pasadenae | reverse complement strand
TTATCTACATTTTTCTTTCTTACATTTTTTAATAGACTTTGTCAGTTTTGATAGAATCGCTAAACTATAAACTATCGACATTGTAGAAATTTAATTCGAACATGTTTTCTGGTAGAAAAACACAAAAAAAGCATGATTATTAATTGAAATATAGAAAAATGTTTATAACAAAAGTTATAGATAATGAGTATATCTACATTTTCTTTTAGTAACATTTTTTTGTAGATTGCTCCACCTTTGAGAAAATTCCAAAAATGTAAATTTTAGGCATTGAAAAAAATTATTTCTGACTTGTTTCCTGACAGGAAAACAACAAAAACTGTTATTAATTAATCGAATATCAAAAAATGTTTATAACAAAAATTATTCTTTAGAATGTTAACTATAATTTGATTTAGTAACATTTTTTGATATCATGCACCAGTTTGGATTAAATCGCAAAAATAGTGAAAATAATTTTAAAAAAATATTATTTTTTACGTGAATTTTGACATAAAACTATAAAAAACTATAATTTTTGATAAAAATATTCAAAATGTTTATAATAAAATTTGTGTATTATTAACTACTAAATATTTTTTTGTAATAACATTTTATCATAAATAGCACCAGTTATGAGAATATTGCAAAAATATAAACTTTAGACAATGTAGAAATTTATTTCTACAATGTTTTTTGACACAAAAACATCAAAAATTATTATTAATAATCAAAATATCATAAAATGTTTATAACAAAAGTTGTAGAGAATAAATTTGTGAACATTTTATATATGTTGAATTTTATATAAAACGCACCAGTTTTATAGAAATTGCAATAATAGTTGCAACAGTTAGTAATCATATTTAAATTTCACCATACTTTTTGGCACAAAAACACTAAAAACTATTACTTCTACTAAAAATATCAAAAATGTTTATAACAAAAATTGTAGAGAATGAAGTAAAGAACATTTTATCTTAGTAAATTTTTTTTATAAAGCGCACCAGTTTTCTAGAAATTGCGATTAATAATTGCAACAGTTAGTAATCATATTCAAATTTTACCATGGTTTTTTGCACAAAATCATCAAAAACTATGACTTTTACTGATTATATCAAAAATTGTTTATAACAAAAGTTGTAGAGAATGAAGTAAAGAACATTTTATCTTAGTACATTTTCTTTCTAGAGTGCACCAGTTTTCTAGAAATTGCAATAATATTTGCACCAGTTAATAACCATGTTTAAAATTCCAAATACTTTTTATCACAAAAACATCAAAAACTATTACTTTTACTGAATATATCAAAAAATGTTTATAATAAAAGTTATAGAAAATTAACCAGTTAACACAGTAGCTAAGTTCATTTTTTTATAGGGCGCACCAGTATTATAGAAATTGCAATAATAATTGCAACAGGTAGTAATCATAATCAAATCTTATTTTGCTTTTTCGCACAAAATCATCAAAAACTATTACTTCTACTGAAAATATCAAAAATGTTTATAACAAAAGTTGTAGAGAATGAAGTAATGAACATTTTACCGTAATACACTTTTTTATAGAGTGCACCCGTTTTATAGAAATTGCAATATTAGTTGCAACAGATAATAACCATATTTAAAATTCACAATGTTTTTTTTTACAAAAACACCAAAAATTATTACTTCTACTGAAAATATAAAAAAATGTTTATAACAAAAGTTGTAGAGTATTAAATAGGTAACACATTAGCTAAGTTCATTTTTTTATAGAGCGCACCAGTTTTATAGAAATTGCAATAATACTAGCAACAGGCAATAATCAAATTTAAAATTTACAATGTTTTTTTTCCACAAAAACATTAAAAACTATTACTAATAATTAAAATACAGAAAATTGTTTATAACAAAAGTTATTCCTAACAATATAATCTACATTTTATCTTAGTAACTTTTTCTTGCAAAACGTACCAGTTTTGTTTAAACTTGCAAAAATGTAACTGATTCACTATCCGGATTTAGGTAAAATTGAGATTAAAACAAAAAAAGCAAAAATAAACAAATAAAAACTGACACATTACCAAACAAAGTTAAAGAAAGTAAAGTAAGTAAGTTAAATAGCAATAGCACTAGTAGCAATAGTAGCAAATAGTAGTTATGGTAGTAATGGAAGCAAATGGTAGCAAATGGTAGCAATGAAGCAATAAGCAATACATCTATGTCTTCCACAACGACCAACAACCTCCACGCTTCCACACCTATAACTATAACCATACAAAACAAGCTATATAGCATAGTAAACTATAGTAAACTATAGTAAACCATGGTCCGGTAAAAGAGGGACCAGTAGTAGGTCCAGCACAAACTACACACACTTAAGTCAAACTCAAGTGAGACAAGTAACTCGAAGACTACCAGACTACTAGAACCTCAAGCAAAAGCACTTCACTCTTCTTTCTTCCTTACTTTTGCTTCCAACCTCTACTTCTACTCTTGAAATATCAAACTATATCTAGCTATATTTTACTTTCATTTCAAGTAGTAAATATCAGAATATAACAAATAAGAAAGAAAAGAAAAACATTTTTTTGACTATATTTTTTGTTATTTAAATAACGGCGCCATTTTTGGTAATTAAAATCTAAAAAAAATCAACAACAATTATATTTAATTACCAATTCGTTTTGTTAAAAGTATTTGAAAATATCTTTATTAGTTTAGTGGTAATTAATTAACAAAGTTTAGAAATAAATGTAAATAAAAAAAATTGAAAATTAAAAAACAAATTTTGTAAATTATTAAATAACGTCGTTATTTGTTTAAGGAAAATTATGAAAAAAATTTGGTATAATTTTAATTAGCCACACAATAAATTGGTTAAAAGCAATTTAAAATAACTTGATTACTTTAGGCGTAATTAATTGTTAAAGTCCACATATCACTTTTATAGAAACAAATAATTTAAAAAAACAAGTTTTACAAAATATTAAATTACGTCGCCGCTTTAAGTACCAAAATTATAAAATAAATCCAGTTTGTTACTAATTAATCATGTTATAAATCTATAAAAACAAAACTTAATTATCTCAAATAGTTTCTTAGATATAAATAATCAAAGTAAACTAAAAATTTTCAAACAAAAACTAAAAAATGTAATGAACATTTTTATAAATAATTATAACTCATATTATAAACAATCGTATGTTATACACAAAATTTATAACAATAAACAAATACTTAAACTTACATTTATTTAAATAAAAATTAAAATATTTCATATACTTTTTTTTCTAACCTCTAAAAATTAAAAGCGAAAAAAGTCTAAACTTGCAATTGTTGTAGTTTGGTAAATTGTAAAATTTTATTGCTAATTTTATTAATAATACATTTTAAAAAATCACAAACATTTGTAATTAGTTACACTATGAATTTATGAAAAAATAATTAAAATATCTCAATTACTTTAGACGTAATTAATTTTGAAAGTCAACCTATAAAATTTACAAAAATAGGACTACAAAAAAAAAACAATTTTTACAAATTAATGAATAACGTCGCCATATTAATTGATAAAATTATCAAAAAAATACAGTTTATTACTAATTAACCATGTTACATATCTATAAAAACAAAACTAAATTATCTCAAATAATTTCTTAGATATAAATAATCAAAGTTAACCAAAAAATTTCAAATAAAAAACTAAAAAATGTAATGAAAATTTTTATAAAATAATTATTACTCATATTATAAACAATCTTCTGTTATAAACAAAATTTATAACAATAAACAAATACTTTGACTTTCATTTATTTAAATAAAAATTAAAATATTTCATATACTTTTTTTTCTGACCTCTAAAAATTAAAAGCGAAAAAAGTCTAAACTTGCAATTGTTGTAATTTGGTAAATTGTAAAATTTTATTGCTAATTTTATTAATAATACTTTTAAAAAAATCACAAATATTTAAAATTAGTTACACTATGAATAAATGAAAAAATAATTAAAATGTTTCAATTACTTTAGACGTAATTAATTCTGAAAGTCAACCTATAAAATTTACAAAAATAAGACTACAATAAAAAACAATTTTTACAAATTAATAAATAACGTCGCCATTTTAATTGATAAAATTATCAAAAAAATTTAGTTTATTACTAATTAACCATGTTACAAATCTATAAAAACAAAACTAAATTATCTCAAATAGTTTCTTAGCTATAAATAATCAAAGTAAACCCCAAAATTACCTAAACAAAAAATACTAGAAATCAAAAATAAAATATTATTAATATTTTTTGTTTATTTATATTTTGGTAAATATAACATTTAGGTTACTACTGACCCCCAGATTAAAGGATGATACCCTTATACCTAATAAGGGGTGGTTTTTATAAAAAAAATTACAAATAAAACCATAACTATTTGTTTTGGAAGAAATTGGAAGAAATACTAAAGTAATGAAATTATTATAAAATTTATAAACGATAAAACGAAAGAAGTGAATATGTAAAGAGAGTGAAGAGAATAAAGAGAACTGAAGAATGAAATTGTTGGTGCGGCGCGCCGCCAAGCCGCGACGAATCAACCCACGCGCCAAATATTTCTATTCTTCGGCTCTTTGGCTTTAGTTTCGGTTTTAGTTTTGCTTTTGCCTTCAACTTCTTCCACGCCGTGTGCAGACAGGACTTCGGCGGTAGTCTGAGGCCGTGGTCTCCACTTTCAACTGCATACTCGTTCAATTGCATTCAACATGATTCAACATAAGTGATTTAAGTGATACAAGCTATATACATTCATAGAACATATATAGATTTAAATTGAATAAATGGAATAAATAGAATCAATATAAGACCTTATAGAGATTTTATTTCTTAACAATATAAATTTTTGGTTTTTGGTTGAATTTAGTCTTATTACGCCGCCATTTTGATTTGGAAAATTATTATTTAAATTTTTAAGGATTGTGTATTAATTGTTAAATTGACATGTGAAAAGAATTTTAGGATATCTTTATTAGTTTCGGAGTAATTAATTGTTAAAGTTAAGTTTAATTTAAAAAAAATTAACGATTACAAGGTTAAATTGAATTACAACTTTTTGTAAATTGTAAAATAAAGTTGCTATTTTAAGTAGTTATATCTTATAAAAAATTATCAATATTACTAGTTAGTTGCTTGATAAAATGGTGAAAAGCTTATGAAAATGTCTTTATTAGTTTAGCAGTAATTAATTATTAAAGTTGAGAATAATAATGGATACTTACCGATAACCTTGATAACTTGTATAACAATTTTTGTTAAATTGTTAAATAAAGTTGCTATTTTTGTGAGTTATAACTTTAAAAAAATTACAAATACTCTAAATTAGTTGCTTTACAAAATGGTGAAAAGTTTATAAAAATATTTTTATTAGTTTATGAGTAATTAATTAGTAAACTCAAATAATACTAAAAAAAATTTTGACAAAAATTGTAAGTGCGAAAAATAAAAACATTTTTTCTAAATTGTTACATAACGTCGCCATTTTTTATTACAAATCTTTCAAACAAACCAATAATATTCTTAATTAGTTTGTATATTAAACTGTGTTTAGTTTATTAAAATATCTTTCTTAGTTTAGTTGTAATTAAGTTTTAAACTTGAATTATTAAATTTTAATGAAAAAATCAAGATTTTTAACAATTTTTCTAAATTTATAAATAACATTACTATTATTATTAGTAGAACAATAAAAATAATCAGGAACATTTCTAATTAGTTACACTACACTTTGGTGGAAAGAGCATCAAATTATCTATAATAGTTTCGTCGTAATTAATTAACAAAATTAACATTAAAACGAAAACAAAAAATATCGAAAAGTAAAAATAATTTTGTAAATGGTTAAATAACATTAACATATCTTTAAAGAAAATAATTTAAAAAATTGTGGATTATTTCAAATAGTCGCACTTCACATTGGTGAAAAAAAATTTAAATTATTTTAATTAGTTTAGTTGTAATTAATTTTTAAAGTTAACATATTAAATTTTGTAATAAAATTTACACAATTAAAAAAATATATATAAATTTAGGTATAACGTCTCCATTTTAATTACCAAAAATTATAAAAGCAATTTAAACCATAGCTAATTAACCATTTTTTAACTATATGAAAACAAAACTAATATATATTGAATAGTTTAGAAAATATAAATAATCAAAGTATACTAAAAATTTTCAAAACAAAAACCTAAAAATTCAATCCAAAACATTAATTTTTAAAACAAATATTACCCTTATAATTTACAACCCCAAAAATTAAAAAAAATTACCAATAGTAAACCTATACCCAAACTTTCGATTCCTTCAACAAAAACTAAAATATCTTAATTACTTTCTTCACAATTAATTATTAAACATAAAACTTTATAAACTCCCCAAAAAAACACAAAACTAACAAAAACCAGTTCAATTCAAATCGACAGACATCACGCATGACCCACATTTATTTTTTTTTATTTACCAGTTTCTTTGTCCGTCTCAATTACATTTCAACCCCTATAACCACCATTGAACCCATTCAATTTTTCTGGTTTAAATTTAATTTTTATTGTAAAACTGCACTGAATTTTCTTTCATTCCCAATTCCTTTTATTCCTCCATTCTCGTTTTCATATTTCACGTTTTCAAAGTTTCACATTCCCAATTCGATAATTCACGTTTTATTAAAATAATATGCATATTATATACACACGTGAAGCCACACCAAGCCACCCTATCGAGTTACAGAATTCCACCCCGTGATATGCTAATTTTACCAACGTACAACCCTTAGAAAAAAAACTATCGCCGTTAATCCATGAACCAAACAAAAATCATGATAAATCTCGCATCTTTTATTTTCATCCCTTTCTCTTAAATATATTTAGAAAAAATTTAAGGGTTGAAAAACTATAAAAATATATTTGTGTGAAAAATCTATGCACAAAGCCCTGAAATATAAATTTAGGATATGCAAATTTTTTTTCATCCCTTAACAGAAAATCATCCCTTAAAATTTTAAGGGTTGAAATGGTATGCAAATTTTTTTTTGTACAACCGTCAACGTATAAATTATGATTTGAATCATATTGTCGTATTGGTAATATTTAAATATCAATAACCGATCGAACTTTACATGTCAACCCTTAAATATTATTAGCATATGTGTTCGATTTTTAATGCACATATTTAAATATTAAATTGCAATTTGTATTTTTTTTTTTCGTTTCGGCTTTTGATTTTGTAGTTTTTTTGTTGTGTTTGTCTTGTATGACGGTTTTAGGGGTTGATTTTTGTATGGTGTCGAATTACAATGCTACAGATTGGTTTGCTGTCAATTATTCAATGCTATGCCGGCGATAAATGGTCGTAATATGCAAATTATCTTTAAGAAATTAATCGAACAAATAAATTTCGGTTTGACGCTTGATTTGGTTTAGAAAATTTGCATTTACATTTTGTCGATTTAACCCTACGTATTGGGTATTGAGTCAGGGTACGAAACGATTTTTTGGGTGTCAGATACGGTGGTTACTAAAAATTAATATTTAGGGGTTGGTTTATTTTTAAATAATTTTTAAAACGCGTTAAATTTGATTTTATTTAATAATTTTTTTTGGAATAAAAATTTTGGTTTGTAGTGTTTAGTTTGATAATTAATATCTTAATCAATAATTGAGATAATTTAATTATTTTTTAACATATAGATAGTTTGACTAATTGTTTACATTGGAATTTTTTTTTTAAATTTTTAATAATAAAAATGGCGACGTTATATAACAATTACAAAAATGTTTTATTTTATGTTGAATTTTTTGATTACATTATATATTTTACTTTGAGGGTTGATAATGTCTAAACTATTTAAGATATTTTTATTTACTTTTTATAAATTTGTAGTGCAACTAATGTAGATTATGATTTATACTTTTCATAATTTTATTAATAAAAATGGCAACATTATTTATTAATTTAATAAATTTCTGTTTTGTTTTATTGTGGTTAAGATTTAAATTTTTTCTTAACTTTGATAATTAATATTTATAAAACTAATGGGGATATTTTAATTATTTTTTTACCAATACGTAGTTTGACTTATTGGTAATGTTAGCAAATTTTTAAAAATTGTTTTGTAATAAAAATCACTGCGTTATATAATAATTTCCTTAAAAATTTATAATAGTACATTTTAGAAGTTAAGTTTTATTATATTGTTGATTTTAAATGTGAATTACGCCTAAAGTAATAAAGATTTTTTAATTTTTTTTTTTAAATTTATAGTGTAATTAATACAGTTTATTGTTGATATCTTGTCATAATTTTTATTTTAAAAAATAGCAATGTTATTAACAAATTTACAAATAAAGTTTTGAATCTTTGGATTTTTGTCAATTTTTAATCAACTTTGGGAATTAATTACGCGTAAACTAATAAAGATATTTAGAAATTTCAAAACTCGATTGAATATGGGAGTAATTAATAATGTTTATAAATTTTTTTTATAATTTTATTAAAGCAAACAATGGCGTAATCTGATAATTAAAATATGTAAACGTCGAATATTGTTTGATAAAAAATTAATAAGTTTAACTTTGTTTACTAATATCTCTATAACTAATATAATTATTTTAATTATTATAAAACAATATAAAAATTTAATTTATTTTAAACCTTCTTTAATTTTTTCAAATTATTAATCGCAAAAACAACGACGCAATAAACAAAACAAACAATAAATCATTGTACAAAACAAAATTTAAAATGCAAAAAAATCAACTTTAACTGTTAATTACTCATTAATTAATAAACAAAATTATTTATTTGTAAAACTAAATGAAAGTTTAATTAATTCTAATTATCCCTTAAATTTTCTAAAAGTTTACATCTTAAAATAACGACGTTATAAACAAAACAAAATCTATTGACTATACAAAATAAAACCAACAACTTTAAACAATAAACTTTAAGAATTAATTACTCATAAACTAACAAACCTAGGTAATTTTTCTAAAAAGTATATTAAAGTTTGTCTACTTGGCAACATTTCCTAAAATTTTCAAATTGATAAACTTAAAACCAACGCCATAATCAACAAAACAAAAAAAATTAAAATTTTTGAAAAATTACTTAACTTAAAATGACTTAACTTAAGTCACAATATTTACAAGTATTTAAATCAAAATTTACTTAAATCAAAAAAAAAACTATGAACCAACCAAAAACAATGCGTTATTTTTATACCCGTTACTTAAGTAATATACAAAGTAATAAATAAAACAAAAATCCGGAGTTTTTAAATTCCTAAGTTCCTTACAATCTTACATTACTTAAGTCTTAAGTCACTTACTGAACCGTTGAGTGAACGGTCGAATGAACGCCTGTGGACGTTGACGAAGGAAGTGTCTCAGTAAAATCAACGCGTGGCGACGCTGACGACTCGCGCAACTCGTGCGCGCGCTCACCACGCATATGCGCTGTGATTGGTCAACGCGTTAAGTCAAGAGGAGTGTCTGCACCTCTCTCTAATGCCTCGTTTCCCCACATACTCCACAATTTACATTTTACGCCACATTCTCAATACTTAAGTTATGTTTACTTTAATTTGACTTAAATCATTATTTAAAAAATTTAAAAATTTAACAAAAATTAAGTAAAGTTCATTAAATTTAAGTAAAATTAATAAAAAGTAATTTAAGTTAAGTAATTAAATTTTTAAGGAAAACTAATAAATTTGTAATTAAACCATGACTTAAGTAATTTTATAATAAAACCTAACTTAAGTCACTTTGCTTAAAATTAAAATTAAAAAAAAAATTAACTTAAGACAAAAAACTAAACGTAAAACTTACATGATTACAATCCACACAAATTCACCGGATGTTGCTGAGTCAGATGCCACTCAAAGCTTGAGTTAACTTGACTTAAGTTAACTTAACATTACATTACTTAACATTCAATAATAAACAATGTGACTTTGACTTAACCTAAACGATGACTTAAAATGTGGTTAGACTTTGTTTGGATTTTGACACGTTGACAACTTGATATTCCGACATTTCTGACTTAACTTAAGTCAAAACTTTTAAGCTATAAAATTTAAAAATAAAAATAAAAAAATAGAAACAAAACACAACTAACTAGCAATAGGAGGATTTCGTAAGTTTTGATTGGTTTGAGTGATTGACAGAACAACATGACGTCACTAATCAATAAAAACAAGTAAACAACTAAACAAAGTTTGTGTTTTGTTTTACAATCGACCAACGCGTTGTTTTTCATTTGTTTTCTGTTGTTTGTTTGAGTGTATAAGGTTTAGATTGTTTAGAACAACCGTAGAAGTGTTTTGTTTTTTATTTTTTTGATAAGTAAGTAACGCATGCGCATTTTGAAAGTAGGCGGAGCTTAGTTTCTTTATTTTGGCTATAACTCTTACAGTTTTTAACCGATTTTTATGAAAAAAATTCTAAAATTATTTTTAAACTAATATCTATATTTGTGAATAATAAAAAAGTAAAAATAATAAAAATTTAATTTTATAATAATTTTTAAAAAAATTTAAAAATTTAAAAATCGAAATAATTAAAATAGAATTGATCTCATGATGTCTGAGTTATAGAATTTTTGAGTTACATCGTTTCGATGATCATGAATTCCAAGATTTGAACTCATCGATATCAGGCGCGGATCACGAGTTTCGTTCGAACATCAGAAGCGGTTTGAGTTACAAACTAACATTGACTTTTGACATTGACATTGACGTTTTAATTAATGAACTTCATAAATTAAAAATATTTCTGTTTGAAGAAAAAAACTTTATAGAAATTAAAAAAATTATAATTTTTCTTTATGTGAATTTTGAAGGTGCGGTAATCCTGATTATTGCCATGAACATGGGAAATTTTCCAATCGACTGAGTATTCAAATTTCCTTCTTCCTCCCATTCATAATAATGAGCGGGAAGTTAAAGAGTTAAGTTTACCCATAAACGCGTTTGTTTCGGTTGCGTTTCGACTCGTCGACGCTTAATGAGCGCGGTGATCAAACATAAATAATATGATTGTAATTTGAGTGAGAATCGCTCATTCGAGACCGAAAATAACGCAGAAACAAAGACATTTTGGACATGACGAACGTAATCGCTCGTTTATATGGCCTATTATTGTGGATTTTATAATTTACAAAACAGGCGCACCCTTTTCCTGTGTTGTATTAAAATTTTAGCTATTTGGATTTAAATTTTAGGTGTGGTTACATATAAAAACATTGTGTATGTTTATATTGTTGTTTTTGTTAATTATATTGTTAGTTTTTTGTTGTTTTTTGCTTTTTTCTTCATAAAAATTAAAAATAATTTATTTTATTTTTATACATAAACACAAGTTTTTGTTTATTTATTTAAAATTAGTATTTGTTATTATTTTGTAATGAAATTTATATTAGTAATAGATAAGAAACTGAACTTTTTTTTAATGTAAAACATAATTTTTTCAGATAATTAGTTTAAAAGTTATAATTAATTAAAGTTAAGTTTGCTTAAAATAAAATAGTTTGTTTTGAATCTTGTCATTGTTTTATATTTTATTTTTTTAATAAATAATTATGATTAGCATGTTAATAACAATATATAGTTATAAAAACTAGAATAAATTTTCTTTTTAACTATATTTTTTTAAATGTTGTACTTTAATTAGTTATAACGTAATTAATGTTTAAAACTTAAACTATTTTTGAATTGTTTGCTTTTTAACTTTGTTTGATGACACATAATTTTCTTTATTTATTTATTACAAGAAATTGTTATTATTTTGTAATGAAATTTATGTTAGTAACAAACAAGAAACTAAACTTTATTTAGATGTAAAACATAATTTTGTTAGATAATTAGTTTAAAAGTTATAATTAATTAAAGGTAAGTTTGCTTAAAATTAAATAGTTTGTTTTGAAACTTGTCATTGCTCTCTATTTTATTTTTTTAATAAATAATTATAGGTAGTATGTTATTAACAATATATAGTTTTAAAAACTAGAATAAATGTTCTTTTTAACTATATTTTTTTAAATGTTGTATTTTAATTAGTTATAACGTAATTAATGTTTAAAAGTTAAAGTATTTTTGAAGTGTTTGCTTTTTAATTTTACTTTGTGATAAATAATTTTCTTTATTTATTTATTAGAAGAAATTGTTATTAGTTCTTAATGACATTACTACTAATGATTATAAGTATATTGAACTTTGTAATAAAGAAGAAAACAATAAAATCGTTTAATTGGTTTAGGAGATATAATTAATTAAAAGGAAGAAAAGTATATTTAAAGTGATATTTAAAAAGTGCAAATAAATTATGTTTTATATTTTAGTAAACGACTTTATGTAATATGTTAATAACAATATATATTTTTAAAAATAAGATAAAAATTTCTTTTTAATAGTGTTTTTGTTGTAGTCACAACTTAATTGTATAAGACGTAATTAAACATTAAAACTTAAACTGTTTATGTTTTGTTTGCATTTTAAATTTTATTTTGTTAGACAAATAATATTCCTGTTTCAATTTATACTAGTAATTGTTGTTATTTTTTTATGAAATTAATATTAGTAATATAAACGGTATTAAAATTTCAAATAAAATTAAGAAAAGGAAAATCGGTTAATTAGTTTAAGAGGTATAATCAATTAAAGTTAGCTTTGTAAAATTTAAAGTTATACAACATAAAAAATGCAATTATATTTTATTTTATTTTATGTACACATAAAAATAAATAATATACTAAAACTTATGTATATATTTATAAATTAGATTAAATTTACTATTTAATAGTATTTTTTTAAATGTTGTACCCTTTATAATTATTCCGTAATTAAGTTTTAAACTCCAAAATTATTTTGAATTTACTCAAACTAACAATATCAATTTGTAAGAAAAAAAAACTTTATTTATAATTTTAAGCTATTAAATATTATTAGAAATTAATAAAAATATTACAAACAATAAAGAACATAATAAACTTATTAATGGCATTAATTGCAATTAAATCGGATAATTACTTTTTGTGATATACCCAGTTAAAGTTAACACTTCTAAATTTAAACACCAATTAAATTTTAAAAATTCCACATTTTGCGTTACAAATTTTAGTTTCAACCATAGGTGGCGCTTCAAACAGTACCACAACACCTTGCGCCACCTATCCTTAACCTAAACCCTACTTAACTACATTCAATACTACTTATACATTTTATTTATTTTCCTTTTTACTTCTGCACTGTTTTTATTTTAATTTACTTTATCTTTCCATCCTCTTCGTCCTCTCTTCGTGCCTCCATCTTTGTCTTGGCAAACCCGTGCGCTTTCTTACAATCCGTAATCGTACGTAATCGCGACTCTGGTGGCCAATTTGCGCTTTAATTTTCCATTTACATTTAATTAAAACTCGAACACACACTGGTGCGGCGTTTGCGCATTCATTTGTGTCCCATTTGCGTATCATCACCTTAACTCACCTTGACTCACACGTTGCTCTAACCCCAAAGCAACTTAAGTCACTTAACTCGCGCGCTAGTTACTTAATCTTCGCCATAATCGCATATCTCCCGTTTCTTGGAGTTTGGTAATTATTTGCATTTCAAGAAAATTCAACACAACAATACAAAAAAAACTTTAAGTCAATTTGACTTAAAACTTTAAGTCATTTTTAGTATTCTTTTTTTTGAAATATTTAATTGTAATTCCAGTTAAATTTTTACTTAAGTTACTTTAAGTCAAAGTCAAAGTCAGGTTTGAAGTTAAAGTTCGTTAAAGAGTTAAAATCGAAGATCGTATTATTATTATAAATGCACGCGCATTGCGTGGATGACTCGGAGGGTGAGGAGGATGAAGGATGAGAAACGAAGCACCAACACAAAAGATGTGGCCGCGGCGGATCTGGACGCGATGCGAACGAAACGAACGAAACGAAGAAAACGTTTTCTCTTATCTGATCGTAAAAGATAATTAGTATGTATTGAAATTTTCAAGTCATCTTTATATTATTCATTTATATTATTCCGCTGGTGCATCGCACTCGGATCGAACGTATTGAACGAACTGGAAACGGTTCGTACTTAAGTCTATTATAATTTGAGTTGTTTTACGAAACAATAAACTTTTAAAACTTTACGAAGAACTAATTTAACAAAGAACGAAATTAATCAGAAAAAATTACATCAGAAATTATTTAAGTTTATAATTATTATTTTTTTGGTGTTTAAACAGAAACTAATTGTGTCTAAAAGATTGAAAATCACGTTTTGGTTTTGTTGGTTTTTTTATTTTTTTGTTTCGTTAATTAGAAGCTGAGATAATTAAGTTTTAAGTTTCTGATTGTGACGTCATGGTGTTGTAGGTGGCGTTAGGTACGCGTGTGACGTACGTATGACGTTGATGCGTACGTGCATTGTGTGCTAAAGCGCCATCTATGTGGTGAAACTTCATTTATTTGTACCTAAACATTTTTAAGATTTAAGTTTTGTTTGTAATTTTGTTTTCATAATTTTATTTAATGTAGTAATAATTATTTTTCTTAAATTAAATTTATAGTATTTGTTGAAAATATATTGAACTTTTTAATAGTGTTTTTTTTTATTAAATCGGTTAATTAGTTTAGTCATTATAATTGTTTTAAGTTTACATTGCAAAATTATGTTAATTTTATTGAGAAAATGTAATTTTTTGTGTTTTGTACTTTTAAGGGATGAAGACAAACAATATATTAGTTTCTATATGTATTTTTAAAAAGTAGATAAAATTTGCTTTAGACTAATTTTTTATTTATTGGTATTAATTAATTAGTTTTTACATAATTAAGCATTAAACTAAAATTAATTTTGTTTTATTTGTATTTTTAACATTACAATGTCAAACAAATATTTTTCTTATATTATTTTATAGTAGTAATTATTATTATTTTCCTATGCAATTTTTACTGTCTATTAAAGATTTAATGAACTTTTAAATAAAATATACAACAATAAAATCTAATAATTAGTTTAATAGTTATAATTACTTAAATATAAAATTAATACAATGAAAGTACAGCGTACAAAAATGCAATTTTTTGGTTATTTATTTTTTACAAATAAAATATTTGCAATATGATATCATGCATAATATATTTAAAAACTACAATAAATTTTCTTTTAAACAAAAATTTTCTAAATGTTGTAACTTAATTAGTTATTACACAAATAATCTTTAAACTTACGTTATTTACGATTTGTTAACTTTTTCAACTTTATGGAACCAAACAAAATATTTTGTAAATTTTTTTATTAATAGTAATTATTAATATTTCTTAATAAAATTAATATAAAATATAAATAAAACATTGTACTTTGTCATAATATTTATAATATATATTTATTATGAATTTTAATACCTTAATTCCCTAAAAACAAAAATAATATCAAAATTTCCTAAAATTTTGCAACAATAACTTTAAACGTTTATAACTTTTAAACAACTAACACTAATAATCCATACTAAAATTTAAAAATTAATTTATTACTTTGTTTATTTTTTAAATTACATTAAAATAACTTTGCTAATTTTTAAAGCCCGTATCACGCATGCGCAAAAACTAAGCATTTTTTTAAAGTAAAATTTAAAAATTTAATTAACTTAGAAAGTAAGTAAGTTACTAAATATTTTAAGTATGATTAATTAAATAAGAAAATACACAAAAACAACTGTAAGTCAATAAATCCATTAATTAATTTTTGAAGTCACAAATAAACATTTTGCACGTTTAACAATTTTTAGACTTAAAACTTGACGGTAAAATCCCTTTGAACCAAAGAAATTAATGATCGACTTTACTTTAACTTAAAAATATTCAACTTACTTCCCTTACTTACCTCCCTAGTCCAGATTCACAGCAAACCAAGGGTGTAAATGTGAAAATTAGTCCAGATGTGAACAACCACTGATGATTTTTTCCCCTTTCTAAAAATTTTACCTAAAAAAAAAAGAATAAGGAAGTAAAGTATAAACTAAACATTAAATAAAATGTTGTGCATCCGTTTTTAATTTATTATTAATTTTTTTCGTAAAAAAAAGTTAAGTCGTCTTAACCGGATGTCAGTGACTCTGAATATTTTTATATTTTTATTTATTATTTTCGTGATTGATAAAAAATACTGCCGGCGATAAAAATATCACCGTTTTTGTGAACTTGTGACTTTCATCGAAGAGTTCACCCAACCGATCGAAATATTTTAACTTTAATCAACAAATAAATTGAATAACAACCCAAAGATTACGAGCACACACATATTAAACTTGTTTTTTTTATTAATTTATTAATAAAACAAAATGAGTGTTTTGATTGTGTCGAAAAAATCAGAACAGAAATAAATTTTTCGGTCGAATATCGGTTCCATGTTATCGACGTAGTTTATGGTTCACTGACATAAAAAATTATGAAAACAAACGTTGAATAATAATGTTGATTAGTTGTTTTTTTAATTATTTATTTTTAAGTAAAACGCAAAAAGGTTTGATTTATCGGTTTTTCGATGAGATTTGTTTACGCAAAACAAATTTTAACAATAAATTAAAGGATAAGTATTTGGTTAATAATTAATTTGTTGATTTGGGTTTAAAGAGAATTTAATTTACTTTATAATTAGATATAAGGTTAGTAATTTTTGTTAGGGTAACATCCCTTAATCATAAGAAATAGTTAAAATTTGCTAGTTTTAGATAGTTTTTTTATAATTAATTATATTAAACAAAGTAATTAATTATTTTGGTAGTTTCAAATGCCATTACGTAGTATGAACTATTTTTTATATATTTTGTTAATTTTATTTAAATATATTATTAATTACTATATTTATTTAATTAAAGAAAATATTTTTCAAGTTACAATTATTTGTATAACCGTAAATTATTTATTAACCGTAAATGTAAGGCCTAATTGTGTCTTAACTAATTAAAGTACAAAACTAAAAAAATACTGTTTAACGAATAATTTAATATAGTTTTTACCTATATACATTTTTATGTAAATATTGTTATTAGTTCTTTAAAAAAAATAAAATATTAAATCATTGCATTTTTTAAAACTTTAAATTTAAATGTGGCAGTTTCAACTTTAAACGAATATAATACTTGAACTAATTATAATTATTTATGTATATTTTTATAAAGTAGATTAAATTATCTATCAACTAATTTTTGTTTCATTAATTTATGTTAATTAGTTATTGAGTAATTTATTTTTGAAAATGAAATTTTTTTAAAGTTTACACCTAAATTTTTTCTACTTAAATGTTTTTTGTTGTTTTAATTAAATTATGAATTTAAAACAGTAAATATAATTTGTTTAACTTGAAAATTTTACCAATGATAAACAATCTATCTAAATATAAGTTAAAATTTAGGATATAAAAATTAATCAAATACTTTAAAAGTTATAAATATTTGAATTTATTGTTGACGTATTATCGAAATTTAGGTAATGTTTTGCTTTTTTTGTAATTAAGGTATTAAACTTTGAAGTAAATAATTGTTCATATAATTTTTTTAAAAGTAGATTAAATTATTTACAATTTAGTTTTTATTTAATTACTTTACCTCTGATAGTTATTAAGTAAATAATTATTTAAAATCCTACAATTTTTAAATGTGCAGCAAAATTTTTACAAAATAAATTTTTTGCGTTTTTTACTAAAACAATTATTTAAAAATATAAGTTATAACTTTTATAGCATTAAACTTTTACTGAATATAAACAACATATTAAACTTTCATATAAAATTAACCATAAATAAATATATCAATTATTATTAAAGTTATAAACACTTAAAGTTAATGTTACACAATTCTAACAAAACACAACAACCCAAAAAAAAAAATTAAATTTAAAAAATTAATTCAACAAAAACTAATTAAAATAAACCAACAAAAACAATGTCAGTTTAAAGAGAATTTAATCTACTTTCAATTAATATAATTCATTAATAATTAATTTTTGTATTTATAACATAAAACTTTAAAAATAACAAAAAAAATAAATTTTATTTTGTATTTTTTTTTTTAATTTTAAAATCAAATTATTAGATTAAACATTCAACATTTGTGCATTCCAAATTGAGAATGCGTTGATGTGATTGTTTATGCAATTGTTTACAATTTCATGTGTACCTGTGTATGTGTACATGGCATGTATACACAATATACACATTGCGGACATGGGCAATTTACGTAATTGCGTTTTGTCGCCGACCGCCGTCGACTCCTCCGTCACAATGCAACAATACCACAAACATTATATACTGAGTGTTTAAAATTTTACTACGTAATCAATAAATTCAATTTAAAACCATAAATTAAAATTTTTTAATTCAAAATACTTAATTTTTTGCTTAAAAATGTCTTTGGATTTTGTTAGTTTTATTTCTAATATTTTATAGTTCAATTGTTGGAATTAATTGTAACACCCTGTGTATATTAACCGGATCGTGTATGAGTGCTTGACTAGGCATGAAAGTATTGCAGCCGATCAATTTCATACCCGCTAACGAAACACAATGACGCCGTAAATCTAACGTCGCCACTCGCGCAATGACAAAGACTCGCGAGCTGCGCAGACGCGCGAGACTTAACTCAATATTCAAATAAAATAATTTACAAGAATATTTTTGATTTGTACAAATTATTAACTAACAATACTTAGAATAAACTGCCAGTATATACCTTGGAAATAATTTGTAAGAAAAATTTTACGAACCTGTAGATTTGTTTGATTTTAAAACATTTATAACTTAATACCTAATTAAAATAATAAAACCAAATAAATGCATGTTTATAGATCATTTAATCTAGTTTTTAAATATAGGTAAGGTTAATTTATTATGTTTTTTTTTAATGTGTTAATTGTCAAAAAACCAATCAATGGATTTTTTTACTTAAATTATGAAATTTTTACTTTGAATGTTTATAACTTTAGAAACAATTTATTGATGTTAGTGATTTTAATTTTAAATGATAGTTTAATACATTGTTTATTGGTGGTAAAAATTTTAAATTATACTAATCATTATTAGTATTTTAATTTTGGGTTTAAAGGCAAGATAAATAATTTTGGTTTGTAAAAATTTTTGTAAAATTTTTAAAACAAACTTAAAATTAAAACATTTATTACTCATTAGTTATTTAAGATAAATTATTAAAACTACTTCTTTTTTATACAGAATTTTATCTTGTTTTTATAAATATATATGGTTTGTTGCTTATTATAAAACTTATTGTGTTAAATGTCAAAAAACCAAACAATGCATTTTTTAACTTAAATTATGAAATTTTTACTTTAAATGTTTATAACTTCAGAAATAATATATTGATTTTAGTGATTTTAATTTTAAATAATAGTTAATTACATTGTTTATTGACGTTAAAAATTTTAAATTATACAAATATTTATTAGTATTTTAATTTTGAGTTTAAAAGTAAGGTCAATGGTTTAGGTTTGTGAAAATTTTTTGAAAATTTTTAAAACATACTTAAATTTAAAACATTTATCACTCATTGGTTAATTAAGATAAATAATTAAAAATACTATCATTTAATAGATAATTTAATCTATTTTCTGAAAATGTATATGTTTGTTTATTTATTTTGAAATATATTGTGTTAATTGTCAAAAAACAAAACAAACAACTTTTTTTAGATAAATTCTAAAAATTATACTTTAAATGTTTATAACTTTTAAAATATTTAAATGATTTTTGTGGTATTAATTTTAAATAAAAACTAAATACAATATTTATAGACGCTGCAAATTTAAAATTGATCAAATAATAATTAGTATTTTAATTTTATATTTCAAAAATCAAGCTACCAATTTAAGTTTTTACCAATGATGGTAAATACTTGAATTAAAGTTTAAATATTTTTTACTTAATGCTTAATTAAAAGAAATAAATAAATTTAAAAGCATTTTAAAGATAATTTAATCTAGTTTTAAATAATATATATGTATATTAAATTACTATATATATTAATATGTTAATTGTCAAAAATATAAACAAAATCAAATTAATATCATAATTTTATAATGTTTACTTTAATTATGGATAACTCTTAAACTAATTATTAAAATTAATTAATTTTAAAATTAAACATTAGTTTATTAATGTTATTACTACGTGCTTAAATCTCAATTCTCAATAATAATAAATAACAGAGTTGTATTAGTTCAAACTTTTATAAAAAAATTTTTAAAAATTTTGATTAAAGTTTAAAAAAAATATATATTTTTTAATTAAAAAAAAAAAAAACTACAAGAAAAAATATTCTTTATCCCTTGCTTCTTTTGTGTATACTCTTAATACTCTTCATCAACATCTTCTCATTCTCATTCTGTATTATGATGCATCTACATCTGCATTTCGACCACATTCTGACATTCAGTGGTATTCTCGTTTCTGTATACTACGCACATATCGTATTTAAATATGTAAAGATAACGTATTACAAGTCGAACACATTTTCAAGATCACCCTTGAAAATGTGTGGCTCGATGCAGACGAAGATGTGAGAAGAAGACGTATGGCGCGCCCGGCGAGCCGCGCACCAAGTCGAAGATGATTTTTCAAATTCAAAAACGATGACTGCGCTCATTTTTTAAATGCTTCAGACTCACAAGACACGTTTAGACTGCGCCCCACGACCACTGAGACCTATTGGGAAGGTGCCATCCAACGCTAATGGTAAGGTTGCAGTCGCACCAACAGGTTGGTAATTATTTTAAACAATGGATTACCCCGCTGAGTATAAATATATTCCAGTTTCTGTTCCATTGCGGACTAAAATTCCAGACAATAAAAAACTTAAGATCTCCATAGAACTGAACAGAACTTTACTTTATAAAATATGAATTTAATATTTAAAGAAAGGATTACATTTTATTTACGTTTGAAAGCATGAAAATGTTTAATGTTAAAAATATTTTTTTGGAATAATTTGTTGTTTGGATTTTTCGACATTTGACTTATTAAAAATTAATCAAAATGATTAACATTATATAGTTTTAAAAACTAGATTAAATTGTCTGTAATACAGAAGTTATTTTAATTATTTATCTTAATTACTTAGCGAGTAATAAATTGTTGAAGTTCAAGTTATTGTTTGGAATTTTTATGAAAATTTTTTTTATGCAGTAATTTTGTGTTTTGTAATTTAAACCTTAAATTAAAATAGTAATTATTATTTGTTTAATTTCAAATTTTTACTAATAATAAACAATGAATTTAAATAATATTTAAAATTAAAATCATTAAATTAAATTAATTATTTTAAAAGTTATAATTGTTTAAAGTATAAAGTTCAAAAGTCGGGATAAAAAATTTAATATTTAGTTTTTTGACAATTACCATATTAAAATTTAATATAATTAATTAATCATATATATTTTTAAAAATGAGATTAAATTTTAAATATTTATCATTTCAATAATTTATTATTACTACTTAACGTGATGGTAATTTTTAATGTTAAATATGGTTTTGAATATCACACAAATTTTTCCAGTCGTGAATTTTCTTTTTGTACTTGAAACATTAAATTAAAATAGTAATTATTATTTGTTTCATTTCAAATTTTTACCAGTAATAAACATTAAATTAAACTAATATTTAAAATTAAAATCATTAAAAAATATTAATAATTTTAAAAGTTATAATTGTTTAAAGTAAAAAGTTCAAAAGTCAGGATAAAAAATTTAATGTTTAGTTTTATGACAATTACCATATTAAAATTTAATATAATTAGTTAATTATATATATTTTTGAAAATTAGATTAAATTTTACATATTTATCATTTTAATAATTTATTGTTACTACCTAACGTTGTGTTGATTTTTAATGTTAAACTATGGTTTTGATTATCACCAAACATGTTCCAATTGCAAATTTTCTTTTTTTATTTAAAAAAATTAAATTCAAATAGTAATTATTATTTGTTTAATTTTAAATTTTAACCAATAATAAACAATGAATTAAACTAATATTTAAAATTATAATCATCTAAATCGGTTAATTATTTTAAATATTATAACCTTTTAAAACAATTTTTTTTTAAATTAATGTAAAATATTTCTTGTCGCCGTTTTTACTAATTATCTCATTGTAATTTAAAATTATCAACTAACCATTAACATTTTTAAAAACTAGAATAAATTGTTTATTAGGCACAATTAATTTTATTAAATTCCTTTAATTAGTTATTACGTAATAAGAATTTAAAACTTAACTTCTATAAAAACCACAAAAAAGTTTACGAAAAAAATCAATAAATTTTAAAAACAAAAAATCAACAACAAAACCTTTTGTATTTATAAAAAAAAATTAATTTTGAAAGTGTATTCTATTCTTCGTCGTTTATGTCATTAATTGCTTTCATTATTTTATTGAATGATTTTATAGCGAAATAAAAAAGTAGAAATCGCGCGTTCGTTTTATAATTGTAAAACCGCAAAAAAACGTTAATTTGTGTTTGACCCGAAAACCTCACAACATTACTAGTTATGAGTTTGCGAATAAATTAAATGTCAAATAAAAAATGGTAATTCGTAAATACATTTTGGGTAATTTTGTTTGTAACTTTACTGTAAAACTTTAAAGTTAAATACGACCGAAGAAACGTTGAGAAACTCGAAAAAACTTTAAGAAACTACGAAGAACGTAGATAAATAGTTTCAAGGTTTTACCGCAATTGTACGAAATTAACAAATTTAAATATTAGGTGCAATAAAACAAATTACTCGTGCGTTATCCTCAATTGCTGGTGGATTTATTGTCGAATCATTGAGTTAACAACACAAAATCGTAATCTACGCTTAAAATAAACGACAAAAAATTACATCATTAAACTTTCATTTTTTCGGTAAAATAAAATAATACTTAGTTTAAGTTTTATTGTTTTAATTTTTAATAGTTAGATATTAATGTTTAATTATTAAATAAACAAAAATTTAAGAATATTTTACCATTTTTGATATTAAAACACACAAAACTATTACTAATAATTAAATTTCAAAAATTTGTTATAATAGAAGTTGTTTGTAATTAGCTAATTAACATTTTATGTTAGTAACATTTTTTGATAGAACGCACCAATTTTTTACAAATCGCAAAAATACTAACTACGGTTAATAATCGTAAATAAAATTTACCATGTTTTTTTACCCAAAACTAGGTAAAACTGTTACTAATAATAAAATATAAAAATGTTTATAACAGAAGTTGTAGGTAATTAAATAATGAACATTTTATCTTAGTAACATTTTTTGATAGAACGCACCAATTTTATATAAATCGCAAAAATACTAACAACGGTTAAAAATCGTAACTAATTTTTACCATGTTTTGTGACACAAAAACACTTGAAACTATTATTAATAATAAAAATATCAAAAAATGTTTATAATAAAAGTTGTTTGTAATTAACTAATGAACATTTTATCTTAGTAACATTTTTTGATAGAACGCACCAATTCTATATAAATTGCAAAAATAATAACTACGACCAATATTCGTAAATAAAATTTACCATTTTTTTTGACACAAAACCACTTAAAACTATTATTAATAATAAAAATATTAAAAAATGTTTATAACAAAAGTTGTTTGTAATTTACTAATGAACATTTTATCTTGTTAAAATTTTTGATAAAACGCACCAATTTTATGCAAATTGCAAAATTAATAACGACGGTTAATAATCGTGACTAGTTTTTATCATGTTTTGTGACACAAAACTACACAAAACAATTACTAATAATAAAAATATCAAAAATGTTTATAACAGAAGTTGTTGGTAATCAACTAATAAACATTTTAAGTTAGTAACATTTTTTTATAGAACGCACCAATTTTATACAAATCGCAAAAATAATAACTGCGACAAATATTCGTAACTAGTTTTTACCATGTTTTGTGACACAAAATCACTTAAAACTATTATTAATAATAAAAATATTAAAAAATGTTTATAACAAAAGTTGTTTGTAATTAACTATTGAATATTTTACCTTGTTAAATTTTTTGATAAAACGCACTAATTTTATACAAATTGCAAAAAATAATAACTACGATTAATAATCGTAACTAATTTTTACCTTGTTTTGTGACACAAAAACACTCAAAACTATCACAAATAATAAAAATATCAAAAATTGTTTAGAACAAAAATTGTAGATAATAAACCAATAATCATCTCGCATTAGCAACATTTCATGATAAATCACCCCAACTTGACAAAAACCACAAAGAACTAAATACTGTTGATCATAAATTGTTTTTATTTATTTATTTGTTTTTTTCTGAATACACCTGAGATGTTATCTTATCACCACTAAAATTTTCTAATGTTTACTACTTCAGGCAAAAATGATCGTTCCGGTCAAGTTTGACATAACTTGACTTAAGACACCAGACATAAGACACATTAAAGTGTTTATAACGTCCCAAACGTCCCAAAGGTCCCAAACTTCTTCCATTAATGGTAATAATAAATATTTAATAGTTCTGTTGGACTTGTAGTTTGAAATGTATGAAAATAAAATTTAAAATTCTAACGTCTGACGCTCTTAAAAATGTTTATTTCCAGGGTATGTTGATGTGTTTAGTTTAGTTTAGTTTAGTGGAGAACAATCTATAAAGTTCTTAACTTAACTACGTTTATTATCCCCTAAAATCATAAGTACATTAAATAAATATTTAAGATGCGTTAAAATAAATACAACACGTTTGATTTTAGTTAAGTCAAGTTAAATAGTTCAAAAGACTTAAGTAAAGTTTGTTTATCATAAATAAAATTTTATGGGAATAAAAAATCAATAAAACAATTGGTCTTTTTTATTTTTTAAATAAAATCTTGATAATAAATTTTATTTTTTTTTTCGAAATTTTTATAATTTTTCTAGTTTTTGTTTTTGTTTTGTTTTAAGCTGTCAATGTCGTGATGATATATTGACGTTTTTATCTTTTTAATTTTTTTTACCTTTTTATGTATTAGTCTACTATATTCCCATCGACACAATCAGACTTGAACAATTCAAAATCAAAATCTTGTTCTGAAAAGATTTAGATATGAACTAACCGGAAAGATTGGAACTTTAAAACTTGAAACTGAACTGAAATATTAATATGTAATCTTCTTTGAAACTGAAGTAAGAAGTGTGCACTCAAACAAAGACAAAGACATGTAGTAGTTAATGAACTTGAAATGAAAACAGAAACACAAAAATTGAATTTTATTTGAAATAAATTTTTTTGGTATTTTGTTTTCTGATTTGAAAAAAAATATATAAATTGCGTTTTATGGAAAATTGGTATGTAATTAAAAAATGTTACTTAGATAAATTGATAGGTAGTTAATGAACAACAATTGTTGTTATAAACTTTTTTTGATAGTTTAATTATTTATAGTAGTTTTTCATATTTTTGTGTCACAAAACATGGGAAATTTTAGTTACGAGTATTTACCGTAGTTAGTAATTTTGCGATTTGTTTAAAACTGGTGCGTTCTATGTTACTAACATAAAATGTTAATTAGTTAATTACAAACAATTTTTGTATTGAATATTTTTTGATATTTTTATTATTAGTCAAAGTTTTAAGTGTTTTTGTGTCTTAAAACGTGGTAAATTTTTTTACGATTATTAACTGCAGTTATTATTATTGCAATTTATATAAAATTGGTGCATTTTATTAAAAATGTTTTAAATATAAAATGATAATTAGTTAATAACAAACAACTTTTGTATTAAACATTTTTTGATAATTTTATTATTTATAATAGTTTTGAGTTTTTTTGTGTCATAAAACATGGTAAACTTTTTTTACGATTATTAACTGTAGCTATTATTTTTGCAATTTGTATAAAATTAGTGCATTTTATTAAAAATGTTATAAAGATAAAATGTTAATTAGTTAATAAGAAACAACTTTTGTTATGAATATTGTTGATATTTTTATTATTAGTAATATTTTTTAGTGTTTTTGTGTCACAAAACATGGTAAAAATTAGTTCCAAGCAGGAATCATAATTATTAATTTTTGCAATTTGTATAAAATTAGTGCGTTCTATCAAAAAATGTCACAAACATAAAATGTTAATCAGTTAATAACAAACAACTTTTGTATTAAACATTTTTTGATAATTTTATTATTAGTAATAGTTTTAAGTGGTTTTGTGTCATAAAACGTGGTAAAATTATTTTACAATCGTTAACTGTAGTTATTATTTTTGCGATTTGTATAAAAACGGTGCGTTCTATTAAAAAATGTTACTAACATAAAATATTAATTAGTTAATAACAAACAACTTTTGTTATAAATATTGTTTATATTTTTATTATTAGTAATAGTTTTGAGTGTTTTTGTGTCACAAATCATGGTAAAAATTATTTCCGAGCATTAATCGTAATTATTAATTTTTGCAATTTGTATAAAATTGGTGCGTTCTATCAAAAAATGTTGCTAACATAAAATGTCAATTAGTTAATAACAAACAACTTCTGCTATAAACATTTTTAAAAATTATATTATTAGTAATAGTTTTCAGTGGTTTTGTAAAAAAAAAAAAGTAAAAAACCTAAAATTTAAAAAATATATATTTATAAGTTACAAATTGTAGAATAAATATTTTATTCTAAGATTAAAAAAAAACATCAAGAAACATCTATAATTAGTTGTTGAAGCAGTAGTTGAGGTATTACCTTGTATAGAATTCGAATAATTTATCTTTTTCCAATCGTCTTCATGCGTCTACTTGTATTGGCCGTTGTTCCGTCTCTTCGTTATTTTTTCCAATCAATTTAATCAAAATTTTAATGAAATATTGCGTCTTCTAACACATACCTTTGTACACTCGTGTTGTACACTAGAAGATATACAACCAAATCCAGTTTTATGTTTTATGTTTACAAATACGAACGCAATTAATCAAAATCTTAATAAAAAAATCCCTAAAATATTACAACGGGATGTGGATAAATTTAAATTAATAACTTTTTGTCCAATACTCAAATAAAATGTTTACATAATATTCATGTTGTGAATAATAATTTTATACCAATTTTTAACTGAGGTTATTACAATTTAATTAATGATGACTAATTAATTATTTTCTTATTTATTTATTTTTTAATTTTTTTTATTAATTTTTGTATTGAAAGTTTTAAAAAAATTAGTTTTTTTTTTTAATTTGAGTTTTTTGAAAATTAGAATTCTAAGTTTAGATGAAAATACTTGTATGAATGGTTGTTATAGTTGAAATCTTGAAATCCAATGCGTGTAAAATGTGTGTAAAATTAGTCAAAATTAGTCAGATGGCTGGAGGCGTCAAGCAGCGAAAGAAGCCAGAACCAGAAGGCACAGACACGCACACAGAAGGCTTTTAACGTGATAAAATGTTATTTTAGTATAAATTTACGTGCTCGACAACTTGAATCACTGACATTTCTTGCATTACTGATGAGATTTTAGACATATTTACGCTTTTCAATTTTATTTCATTATTTCAATTACACAAACACATCAGACACATTTAATTAAATTATCAATAAAAATGTTATAACAAACTGATTAACATTTTATTTTAGTAATATTTTTTTGATACAACGCACTGATTTTCTAATAATTGCAAAAATATTAATTACAATTCCTATTTTTTTTATTAAATTTGATTGTGATTTTTGACACAAAAACTTCAAAAACTACTACTAATAATAAAAGTATCAAAAATGTTTATAACAAAAGTTGTTTGTCGTTAACTAATTAATAATTTATCACAAAACAATATTTGCTAAAACGCACCAGTTTTATAATAATCGCAAAATATTGTTACTACTGTTTATTTTTATAATTAAGTTTTATTGTGATTTATCAAACAAAAACATTAAAAACTATCATTTATAATAAAAATTTCAAACAATGTTTAATACAAAAGTTGTAGAGAATTAAATTATCTTTATTTTATCTTAGTACCATTTTTTGATAGAACGCCTCAGTTTTGCTTGAAACACAAAAAAGTAAATGAAAACAATATGATCAACATTTATCATTATTTTTATTCACAAAAACATTAAAAACTACTACCAATAATAAAAATATCAATAAAATTTATAACAAAAATTAAATGCAGTTAACTAATTAACAATTTATCACAAAACAAAATTTGCTAAAACGCACCAATTTTATAATAATCGCAAAATATTGTTACTACAGTTTATTTTTACATCTTAGTTTTATCGTGATTTATCAAACAAAAACATCAAAAACTATCATTAATAATAAAAATTTCAAAAAATGTTTAATACAAAAGTTGTAGAGAATTAAATAATAAACATTTTATCTTAGTAATATTTTTTGCTAAAACGCACCAGTTTTGTTTAAAACTCAAAAAAGTAAATGAAATCAAAATGTTTGGATACGGTTTTTAATTGTTTTTAGTTACAAAAACACTAAAAACTACAACTAATAATGCTAATTTCACAAATTGTTTAGAATAAAAAGATTTATAATTAAATAATCTTCAATTTATCTTAGTAATATTTTTTGATAGAACGCACCAATTTTGCTTGAAACTCAAAAAAGGAAGTGAAATCAATATGTTCAAATGAAATGAAATCAATATTTAAGTTAATATAACTTTATAACAAACACTATTACCAAATTGAAAATTTCGTAATATAAAAGTCAATATATTGAAAAAACTAAATTAAAAATTTCAAATTATTTAATTCATAATTAACAAAGTTACAACCTAAAACATAAAATTAATGTTTTCATCAAAATAATTTTTAGTTTTTCAATTTTTTTTACGATTAAATTTTAATTAAAAACAACAAACTAATAATATCAAACACATTTTTTTAAATAAACTTAATATCTTAATATTATAAATTCAAACTTTTAAAAGTTAATATTCATTACCACATAGCATAAATGAAACTCAAACGTACAAAAGTCTAACAACTACAACAACTAAAATCTAAAATCTAAAAGAATCGGATAATTACGAAGAGAATAAAAAATCCGGTTTTAAATCTAACCAATCTGTTGTGTTGCTGCTCATACAAATTGTTTCATATTTCGTTGATGGTCAAAAAATTTTAATGCGGTAGCGCGCGGGCACGCCGGGACGCGCCGCATAAAAGGTTGATTAGTTCGTTAGTTCATTAGTTACCTACGCTACCAAAACACCAAACAAAGTAGCAAGAAGTGCTAGACGAGTTGGACGAGTCGTGTAGAAAGAGTTGGAAAAGCAATTTCAAAAATTAAAATTAAAATTAAACGAAAAATGTAAATGTAAATCAAAATATGAATACGGAATCTAAATTACTAAATATTGAGACTTTGAGTCTTTGGGAGTTTGAGTGAGCTAGTAAATCTTAAATTTGAAATGTAAATGTGGCGAGAGCGGTCCAAATAGTAAATAAATATTACAAAATTGGGAGTGAACGCTTTCAAGTTTTTGGGATGTCTTCGAGTCTTTGGGCATTGGAGACTTGGAGGATTCTTTCATTTTTTTTTCATGTTCATTTGGTTCGTATTTAATACGGTTGGAGGTTTAGAACTAATAAATCATTGAAATTTGTAATTTTGATTTTATAAGATTGTGGTTTGTACATTTACAATTTATAAAAATATACAAGATATTACTTGAGGCTATATCTTGTATTTTTGGTAATTATAAAATAATTTTTTTATGTATGTACAAAATTTAAAATTTAAAGTTTTAATCAGAAATGGTGTTAGTTATTTTGCGATTTTGTTTAAATTCTAGATGAATGATTTCAAGAAGTTAATAAACAAGTCTTAGGATTTTTAATGAAATATAATATATAGTTTGTTAGTTATTAACAAATTATATTGATGTTGTATCTTAGAATTTAAAAAAAAATTAATTAATATAGTTTGTTGCAGTTATTAGCTTGTAAAATTGTTATTTTTGAAACAAATTATTAAAAATTTTAAACATCGTTTCGTTAACTTACTGTTTAACTAATACTGAAATTCCATATTGTTAGTGACCATAGTTTATTAGTTATTAACAATTGAAGTTCAATACTATTAATTTAATGTATTAAAGTTTAGTTGTCATATTTTTATCAATTAAACAAAAACTATTTGCACGATTTTGTTCAAATTTTGGATAAATGATTTCAAGAAGTTAATAAACAAGTCTAAGGATTTTTAATAAAATATAATATATAGTTTGTTAGTTATTAACAAATTATATTGAAGTTGTATCTTAGAATTTTTCACAAAATAAATCAATATAGTTTGTTGCAGTTATTAGCTTGTAAAATTGTTATTTTTGAAACAAATTATTAAAAATTTTAAACATCGTTTTGTTAACTTACTGTTTAACTAATACTGAAATTTCATATTGTTAGTGACCATAGTTTATTAGTTATTAACAATTGAAGTTCAATACTATTAATTTAATGTATTAAAGTTTAGTTGTCATATTTATATCAACTAAACAAAAACTATATACACGATTTTGTTCAAATTTTGGATAAATGATTTCAAGTAGTTAATAAACAAGTCTTAGGATTTTCAATAAAATATAATATATTGTTTGTTAGTTATTAACAAATTATATTGATGTTGTATCTTAGAATTTTTCACAAAATATATCAATATAGTTTGTTGCAATTATATGCTTGTAAAATTGTTATTTTTAAAACAAATTACTAAAAATTTTAAACATCGTTTTGTCAACTTCCTGTTTAACTAATACTAAAATTTTATATTGTTAATGACCATAGTTTATTAGTTATTAACAATTGAAGTTCAATACTATTAATTTAATGTTTTAAAGTTTAGTTGTTATATTTTTATCAATTAAACAAAAACTATTTACACGATTTTGTTCAAATTTTGGATAAATG
>JARJDS010011577.1:0-13796 GCA_030264155.1 Atheta pasadenae | reverse complement strand
CTCACCGTTTACTCGCAACACTTGTGTTTTTTCTACGAATAATTATAAGCAATGAGTAATCCAGTCATCCAGTAAGCAAACTCATTGCGGGATGCACTCAAATTTATTTAGCTACTTAACTTAACTAACTATAAACGTATCATAAATTTGGTAAAAGCAAACAAATAATGAATAAAAAATAAAAACTTTCGAAACAAAATAAAAATTTTAAAAAATACAACAAGAACAAAAAATACAAAATAACAAACGGAGACCTGAACAAATTCAAATTACAATTTTCTATTTTATTCTAGAATAAAACAAAAAACAAAGTACACGTAAAACAAAACAAAACCGTTAATTTTGAATCCATTATTTAATTCAGTATGAAACCACATTGTGTAACATTAGAAATAAAAATGAATTGTCTCCTAATATCCTTCTGCAAAGTTGGATAATAACGCTATTCACACTCAGAGTTAATAAGTAAGTAGTTAGTGAGTCACAATAGTCGCGTGGTCGTGTCAACACCCTGACATTCAAAACAAAACGAACACACAAAAAAAAACACTCGAAACAAATGAACTTTCCCTTTTATTCACGATTCTTTCTAACAACATTTTGCACCATTCTGCATCATTCAATCGTTTTACACTTTCCATCCCAGAACTTTCCTTTGCAATACTTGCAACCATCATTTTACATTTACATTTAACAACTTACAAATTGTAAGAAAAAAATAAAGAAATAATCAAAGAAAATGTTTTGCTATGAGTTTTGTATTTTGTGAATGAATCACGATTGAATCTAGAACGTTTTTCGCCATTTGCAATTATTTGCAATCAGAACCGTCTAATGTCGCTGAGAAAATTGGCTGAGAAAATAGGAATTTTCGCGTTTGATGCAGCACGCAAACTTTTTTGTATTGTTGGAAACAAAGCAAGACAATGAACATGTTTCTGGTGTTCCTCGTGTTCTAGAGTTGTACACGTCTCATCTAAATTGCATTAACTCTCAATTTGTACATAATACATAATATTATGTCGGTTTACTACGAACACGGATACTGTGTGTACCACGAAACGTCAAATTTGAGTAGTAAATGTCAACTAACGCTTTACCGCCCTCATTATGTCATGACCACCCACAACTACAACCACAACGCAACAAGAATATTTGAAAGTATAATTCGGAATTTGTATATCCTCGTTTCCGTGAACTAGCACCACTAAAACCGACGTAAATATCGATTAACACCCTACAGGCTAACCAAATAAGGGTTGGACTTTTAAAATAAAATTTTACCGTTACAAAATAAGTAAAAATTATTAAATAAACTAAAACAATTAAATAAAAAAATACATAAAAAAATTTCAACCCTTAAATTTTTACCTTTAAAAACAACATTCAACCCTAAAAATATTTTTTTTGGGTGTGTTCGTGTATGTGAAAAACTAGTTGAAGCAACAGGTATTAGGGGTGAGAAGCAGGTGAAATTGAAATTTCATTGAAGCGTGGAATGTTCCACCACCGAATGTTCCAAATATTTAAATTGGAAAAAGTTAAACAGAATATGAGTAAAAAATTTCATCAACGCGACTTGATTTTTGGAATAATGAATATTAAAAACCGAGAATTGGGGGTGGTTCTACCGTTTACGGTACAAACTGCTAAAGTAACTAATAAATGACTAATAGTCTCATAAGGGTAGGAAAGAAAAAGTGGATGACCCAGAATTGCCTTTCGACGAAAATGTCATCAAAACTCGATTCGGTTTTTTTTTTCTAGAAAAATCAATGTATAGAAAAACTAATTTAATTACAATTATTTTCTATAGCGTAAAAATTTCAGTACAACAGATGGCGCTACAATCACCAAACATATAACCAACAAAAAAATGTAGTAACTTACAGTAAATATTGTTGTTGTCATCATCATTGTTAGTGTAATTGTTTGTTAAACTGATGGAAAAACAAAGGGATCAAATTCTTAGAGTAAAAGACACGTTGTTTGCTACGCGGGGGTGGACAAATGATGATTTACGAAAACGCGGCCAATAACAATCCTGCAGGACCAAAAAACTCCACGGAGAATAATATTTTCTTCTTCAACTGCCACAATTGTTACGTAGAGGCGTAATGAATGAAATTGAGCGTGGTATGAATGAAAAGTTTGTTTTCGCATTTTGCATCAAACATAATCTCAACATTTCGCTAGGATTCACCCAGGACTATTACGAGTATCATCGGGGAGCAGGAGATACACTCGTACCAAATGGCCTTATGCAGCATGCGTGGGTGTAAAATGCGCTCGTCCACGAGGACAACCCCATGCAGCCCGAGGCCTTGTAATAAAACCCACCACAACACAAAAAACACAAAAAAAACGCAATGGACTCAACCGGTTGACGAATAACAAAGTGAACCAAGCCTTGTTCCGCGAAATGACTACTAAGATATTGATTGAGGGTAAACAGAACTTTGGAAAAAAAACCTCTAGCAAGGGTGATCGCGATGTGCACGTATCTTGATCGTGAGTGAATCATAACCTCAATGAGCGTGCACGACCTGGCAATGTTCAATGTTTAACGAATCAAATGAGACCAAACCAATATTTCTTTCTGGTAACTTTAGTTTTGGTTTAACCCAAGTTTAGGTTACGGTTTGAAGCATACCAAATCGATTTCGATCGCTTTCGATTGCTACACTTGGTAGAAGCAGTTATTCCGATTACTAAACATATTAAAGTGTAATTATACAACGTACAATGTAAATTATGTAGTTTGTGTTTGAAATACCGACAGACCACGACCTCACCACATCCTAGAAGTTGAGTATCAATTTTAAGATGTTTAGACGCTGAGTATTGAATTAAAGTATTGAACATTGTACTCCACAATACTCAAAAATGTTAAATGTTTATACTTTGAATATTATATTGTAAATCTAAGAATTGAATGATTAATATTTAACCGGATTTAAGACATTTGTTCAATAAAATACGACAAGGTCGTTGGCTTTTGCGCTCTAGTTTTGTAGTTAAATTTAAATAAAATGTTAAATAATCGTAATTTAAATCTAATTTTAGATCCAATATAAAGTGAGGTTAAGTTCTGACGTATTGGAATTCAATCAATTACTTCCGGTGTCATAGAAAGTTGTTTATTGACGTGAAAAATGTTTAAAACTTTTAATCTTTAAACACAAAACTACAATTTGTCACTTTTGTAAAAATTATTTTAAACTTCTATAACTTTGATAATAATAAACATAACTCCGGCATTTTTGTTTTGTTTATAAGTTAATTAATTAAACTTTAAGTTTTATTAATAATAACATATTATATTATAGTAGAAATTAAAAATATCTTAGATTAACTTTAGATTTTAACAAAAAATTGTATTATTTTGTATTTTTTTATCGTGAATTTTTTCGTTTAAACCTCAAAAAGTAGTGTTTTTGATAAAAATATCAAATATTGTTTATAACAAAGCAATTTCTTATACATTTCTCTACATTTTCTTTGGGTATAATTTTTTATTAAACTCACCAATTTTGTTAGAAACGCAAAAGAATGTGTTGGATGTCCATGTTACTGATGGCAGTGTTTCATTATTTTCTGTAACAAAACAACAAAATGTATGTCAATTATTTAAAATATCACAAAATGTTTATAGTAAAAATGTCCAGAATTTTATAGTCTACATTTTATCTTAACAACATTTCTTGATAGAACGCACCAGTTTTGTTAAATTCACAAAAATACATGAAAAATCTACAGGAAAAACAAAAAAATTATGAATCAGTAACTTACTTCATTTTTTTGACAACAAAATCCCAAATAATTAATAAACTAATAACAAAAATTGTTAATAATAAATGTTAATCGTACATAAATAACATAAACATTATCTCACTAACATTTTTTGCTAAACCACCCCAATTATACGAAAAAAAACAAAATTAATAATAAAAAAATGTAATATTTTAAGACTTAAATTTCTAACCTAAAAATTTAAACTTAAAACAAAATTTCTAAAAATCGAATAACCCTAGAATTCTAGAAACCAATCCAATTCTGCAACACTAAGCAACATTTGATAACCAGATGAAATTTGATAAGAAAAATTCCAGAAAACACTAAAACCCCAACCGAAGTAGCAGAGAAATACTATTTCCCAATACTAACTCGTTTATACATTATACCTATTGCAATAATATCATCGTTAGTTTTCGCTGAATGTGTCCCCACCCCGTTGCCGGCCAGCGGGGGTGGATTACGTTGAGCGTCGCGACGCTCGCACACACTCAAACCCAACACAGCCACATCACTCCGACCGCTTCCGGCAAACTTTAACTTTATACATACACATCCATATCCTCACGCCCCCACTCACACCCTACCGTAACCGCCGTCGGATAGTACGCGTCGGCATGAATGAGTCCGTCCCGGCGTCGTTCCGTATAAAAGTGAGGACGTCGCGCGCGACTCGCGAGTTACAATCGAGCGCACACGCCGCGACGAAGTTCGGGCCCTCTTCCGACACAAACACGGTCGCAACAACAACAAATAACATTTTATTTGAATAAAAGTAAAACGTTAAAAAGTTATAAAGTACAGAAAAAGGATTATATTTAGTGGTTTAAATATTTAACAATAAAAAATAAATCAGATGAGAAAAATTTAAAGTGTGAAAGTTTTGTTTGTGAACAAGAAAAAAGTTTTTCAACATTTGCGTTTTTCGGATTTTCGGAAAACGACAACCCACCAGCCCAGCTGAATGTACGCGCATCGGTGCTAATCAGCCGGCTATGGGCGGTTTCTGGACGGCGGCGACGACGATACGCACGCAAAGGACGTTTGTTTTGTTTATTATCTGCTTCGTCTGCACCAGCATCATGGCGCAGGACGAGGCGCAACAGTTCCTAGATGATCTAGGTTTACCAACACCAAATATTGCTATGGTAATTTAAACAATAATTAATTATAAACAAACACGAAAAAAATACAAAATATTTTTTTTTTATAAAAAAAATTATGAACAAAATAACCAGCTATTAGATAAAAAAATGTTTGTGACTAAACCAGAAACTTAAGTCAAATCTTAAGAAATTTTTTTTTGTGGAGCGTCAAAATGTGCAAAGTAATCGAGATGGAAAGTTGATATGCATGAAAGTTTATACATCAAACATTAAAACATAAAACTTACATTATAATTTTCGATTTGACTTAATATTACCTGACTGAGTCACATAAAGTGAACGAATGCCGGAACCGCGCGAGAGGTATTTCCAACTGGGGATTCCCAAATCGGTTTCTTCGCTAATTAAGATCCGCGCGCGCTCGTCCGCTCGAGCGACGCCGTAGTTGCGACAATGACACGAAGACTTTAGTATTTTAAAAAAACAACAACGATAATGGTATGTTAAAATATAAAATATCAAACCAAAAAAATTCAATCAAATAATTCACGAAAAAAGTACCAACAAGAAAATTTAAAAATAAAACAAATAAAATAAATAAAATCATCATGTCCGCAGTGGTGGCAGTTTAGTGCATCAGATGGAAATAGAAATTAGGCCAATTGGCCAACGGTGTTTGTTGAATCGGATCGAACTTTAAGCACTAAGCTCAAGCACACAACCAAAGCAAAGCTCTAAGCTTGCTAATCTAAACTAAAATTATTTTTATGTTAAATGCATACAGATTAAGTGATTAAGATGTTCACTTGTTTTTTTTTAATTTTTTAATTCAAAGCTTTTGTTTTTAATTTTGTTTTGTTGTGTTTTGTAGGAAAACAAAACAATTGAAACTAAAACATAAAATTTAAAAAACAAATAAATGTGTTAAAGTCCGACGACTTTATAACTAAACATTTTCTGCATTTTGCACGATTACAACCTGTTGATGTATTAGTCGACTGTCTTTGCGCGACGCGTACTCCAAACAATTTACATTGTGGCGATGTGCGATGTGCTCAAAGTGGTGTTTAAATGATTGAATTATATCCGAGTGCAATAATATATAGTTACTTAGTCTTCGTTGTCTCGTGTACTTTACTTTCGTTGTGTAGTTTTTAACTCGTTTTGCCCACCCAAGTCACGACGCGCCATGAACATCACAATCGCCATCTCGTGTTCGCCACTGGCATACGTAATAAATTAAATTAAATTAAAACAGAGACATCGGAAACAAATGTAAATTCCGTGATTTAAAAATAAGTTCTTCCGCATTACTAGACACTAAAAGTCTAATAAGACTAAAAATAGATTCTTTTAAATTTGAGTAAAAAACAAACAAAAACTAACCACTAACTGCAATAATTTTTTTTTTACTTTTTAAATAATTTAAATTTAAAAAACACGAAAATGTTGAAAATTTTGTATCGAAACGATATGGTGATGAGTGCCGCGAATGTTATGCGAAAAATGTTGGCAGCTGTATGAATGGGAAATTCGTGTGGGCCGTGCGGGATTTTCGGTTTTCGCATTCTTTGCAATAAAATCTCCCTTGAACATGTTTGATGATAGCAGCCACAAACCCAGGCTCACGCGCGCCATGTTTTGTTTTGACTGTAACTGACTATAACACAGACGAGAGATCGTATGAAATGATCTCGTGCTTTAAAAAGTAAAACAAAAATGCTTGCTCTACTGGGCCGTTAAATCAAATATGCACTCGCGTGCTTTGGTTACACAAATAATTTAATTGACTTGGAAGCGTTTTATGGCATTCCGATTGGTGGTAAACTTCTAGAATCTGAAATCTTCACATTGGATTTAAAAACATAGCATTACTCACTCACCAGAGCACAGTGTTAGTTTCTTAAATTAAGCCATTTATTTTTTTTGAGATCGCATAGTAAGCGAACAGCGCGATAATGGAATTTTTCATGAGTGCGAGCGAGAACGCACTATAACGCGCAGCACTAACTTTTTAATTTCTATGAAATTTGACACAAAATTAATCATTTATTACTACTGAAAAATTAAAATATATTTTTAAACTTTAAATCACACAATAAACTTTAAAAAATGGAAATTTAAAGATTTAACAAAAAATCAAAAACTTCCAAAAAAATATTCTACAAACACAAAAATGAGGATATGAAATACAACCTAATGCCTGCCTCTACTCCGCGCCCGTATTAATTGACTTGAAAACATTTTATGGCATTCCGATGGGTTATAAGTACGCACAGTAAGCGCACAGCGCGATAATGGAGATTCTCATGAGTGCAAGCGAGAACGCACTATAACGCGCAACACTAACTTATTTATTAGTTTGAAATTTAACAAAAATCTAGTCATTTACCACTACGAAAAGATCAAAAATTATTTTGAAACTTTAAAAATACAAAAAAAAAACTTTAAAAACTTTTAAAATTTTAAACTAAAAATTCCTTAAAATAATTAATGACATTTTAAATTTTTGTAGTAAGTAAATCACAGTTACTTTTCCGTACAAACCGCCAACGCTGTAAAACAAAATGAAAAATGACGTGCGAATGTTTGTATTAATCATTCCGTGTTTGTTTCTTTGCAGGCGAACATTAGTCAAGAAGAGTACGCGGCAAAGATGAGTCTGTATCTCACCACGCTGCGAGATGCGCCACATCAGCCACAAGATATTCCACAGCTTTTAACGTACAATTCAGGTTAGTTACTCTCAAACCCAAACCCAAAACCTAAACCGAAAAAAAAATCACAAATCTATTTAGATATTCTGATTATTTTTCTAGTCTTCACACGCACCATGTTTCTTTTTAAAAGTGAAACAGTCAAACAAACACACAAAGAAAAACAATTATGAATAAAAATACATTGCTTAAGTCAAATCAAGAGTTAAGTAACAAAATGTCACACATGAAAAACATCTGCTTCCAATTCAATCTTAATTAAATTAAAAACAAAAATAAAACTAAAAGTAGTAACTCTAAAAGTAAAATCGAACAACTTTAAGTATAATTTTAATTTTCTTTAACTTAAGTAAACTCATACTAACTTAATTATAAATTACTTAAGAGTGCAAAACGTGCCAAGTTTCCAAATTTTAATATTTAACATCAAAACATTTATTTGTTTATTAAATATTTCAATTGATTAAAATTTGATTGTAATCGCAAATTACGAAAGTTTATTTTTAGATGTAAATCACACACAAACACAACTCCCAAGTCTGTAATTTTCGAAATATGTGAATCTAATTATCATAAAATGATGCAAGTCATGATAAATATGACAAATTCCATCAAGTTCCCCCACCCTCCTCTCATAACGTTCAAAGTTTATCTATTAAATTCCACAACAAGCATCGACGCTTTTCCGCACACGTGAGAGATAAACACCGATCGCACGCACGCACGTGTATTTGTTTGATAATATTATAAATATTATGCAATAATTGTGAAATATTTCACGTTAAAAAAAATCTTTCTCATTCATGAATGACTTAAGATGTTTTTGCAGATTTTTTTAAAAATCTCAAACATCAACAATCAATTGATTTCCTTTACTCACACACTTAATGCGTTCATTCATGCGCACAACGTTCCATAAATTTTTCGTCACAATAATGTAATAATGTAGTAAGTTAAGTAATAAACTAAGCAGTGTTATAACACGCGCGCTCGTAAATTTCTTTCCTGCGTAACACACAACTTAACTTTTAAAAGCAAAAAAAATGTGGAATATGTAATTTGTTTATTTACATTCGTGTACATGTTACACACCCGAATGTGTGAAATTCGATTTTCAATTACATGCAGTGGTGGCGGCGACTCTGGATGAATCATCGTTGAAACATTCTGTACGCACGAACGTTCATGTCGAACATTGATGCTAATAGTTGAGTTTGAGTTAAGTCGGATTAGGACAAGGACACGTTTGTACTCGTGATTTATTTTCAAAGACTTTGTGTCTTTCTGAATTTGATGACATGGTGTATATTTTTCGTTTTTGTGGTCTTTGCGCTTACAAGTCTTCCGCTCGTTCCGGCCCGTTTGCTTTCAAAAAGTATTTTTGGACATGCGTTACGTCTGAATCTACTCGTAAAGGGTTAGTGAATCGTAAGTTTCCTAACATTTTCCAACGTTTACAAACCGAAACTCGTGATTTTCATTCACTTTTTTGGTTCGGGCGTGGGACAGCAATGTGGAAACTGTTGAAAGAACTATTTAGCATGCGTTATGACACGTTTGTCGCCAGAATTCATAAGCGATGCGACAGATACGCACGAATTAATTGCTAATTAGACGTAATTGAAGTTGATGACGACGGAATGAAGGCTAGGTAACGAAAATCATGATGTAATGAGTTATTTTCGACTTTTTTTTACTCTTTTGGAATTTTCGTAAAACTAGTGCTTTCTAGCAAAAATGATACAACGATAAAATGTTTAGGAGTTAATATTCCACAACATTTGTTGACATTTTTATTAGAAATCATAGTTTTTTGGTGTTTTTATGTCAAAAACACGATTTCGAAAAATTTTGGACTTAACTTATATTTCTATTATTGTCATCTAACCAAACCGGTGCATATTATCGAAAAAATTTACAAAGATAAGTTGTAGGTTAGATAATTACAACAACATTTGTTACAAAGATAAATTGTAGAAGAAAGTTAAAGACACAACTTTTATTAAAAACTTTATAATAATATTTCGTTTTTTCTTAATTTATCGGTGTATTATTTTTATATAGTGTAACTTTTATTGAAATATATTTAGATATGTACAGATATAAAATAATTGAGACAAATGTGTTGACCGTTGAGCTGTCGTTTGAGTCGGGCGAGAGCATCGTGCGCGAAAAACTATGCGAAAAATGCGTCGCGTCATATTTTTAGGCGCCATGTAGCGCCGTAAGCCGCCATTGCCATTTCAAGCCTCGCGTACACAAGAAATCCACAAGAATGTGTAATCCCCCGACGCAAAAAAAATTATTAGATTCTCTCATTCCAATCTGCTGCGATCCCACCAAATCCCACCACCCAAACTCGTAAACTGTGCACGCATCGCAACATTAGTGAACATTTTGCGAACATTTGGATACATAATGTTTGATGCCGCCGCTTGCATGCCGTGGCCAAAAGCCCAACACAAGCGACAAACATGCATCCGGCAATAGTGCCAAATATTTCTGAATGTTACTGATGCGTCTGGTACTTACTACTTACAAACATGCAAATGTAAAGAAACGCCTGGCAATGCCTACCAACTAATAACATACTTGTTTTTCATATTTAATGTGATACATTATGAAAATATTTTAATTCTTTATGCATGTGAGACGACACACAGAAGCACGCAGGAATTTCGTATTTTTGCAAGTGCGCTCTTTGGCATTGAGCGACGCAGATTATGCGCGAGCAACGACGCCGCCGATTAATGACACGGCACGCACGCGAACCGCACTTAATTAGCTCGTTATGCAGCGCGCAAGTGACTTAAACATGAGTTAAGACCAAATCAAAGTAAAAGTTTTACCCAAGTCACTCAACCGACCTGAGCATAGCTTAAGCATAGTTTAAACATGGAGATAATATGAAATTGTTGATTTTTAGTTGATTAATTACGTATTTTACCGAGTGAGGTTACCTGGCAGGTGCGCAAGTGACTTAATATCTTGTAAGACGTGTAAGTCATCGCGGAATGAGACCTGACGCGTGTTACACACATTGCGTGGGCTAATTTTAAACGATGGCTATTAAAAAAATTTAAATTTTGATATATAAATAGCGATTTTTAGCGTTTCCAACTAGACTAAGCAATAAATACGCTTAAGTCGGTTATTGTGTAAGGAAGAATTTATTTAGGAGCACTAGAAGCTTTGAGACAACCATAAAAAAATTAAGTGCGTGAAAATTTCATAGACGTATCAACGTTTTGAGGAAAAAAAATTATTTAAATCTTTATAGCAATTTGTGTAAATTAAGATTTTTCGTTGACAGCGTATAAATTTTACTACAATCTTGAGTCAATGGGTTATTTTCAGATGGATTTGGTCTATTTTCGATGAGAAACGTGTGGAAAGTGCTAATTTTATTGTCGAGGATTTTATTTTGGCTTAATACTAAGATTTAAGAACAAAAAATTTTACATTTTTATCGATTTAACTGCAAAATTACGTTTTTTTAATTTTTCACTGAAGTGGTGCCACCTATCAACAAAGTTAGTAAGTTCAAATTATGTTTAGTTAATGGCCAACAATTGTTGTTATAAACATTTTTTGAAATTGTTGCTAAAATTGAGATTGTTGTTGTTTAAAAATATTTTGACAACTAAAAATTTCTCAAAATTTAAGTTTTTGACGATTATTATAAAAGTGGTGCCACCTATCAAAAAAGTTAGTAAGTTAAAATGATGTTTAGTTAATGGCCAACAACTTTTGCTATAAACTTTTTTGATATTATTGCTAAAAAATGTTGTTTTATTAGTTTGAAAATTTTTCACCAAAAACTATAATTTTTAAAAAACTTAGATTCAAACTAGTTTTTATTAAAACTGGTGCGTCTTATTAAATTACCAAATAACCAAAAATATTCTCCATTAAATTATCAACAACTTGTGATATAAACATTTTTAATAAAACGCACCAGTTTTACTAAAATCCATAATATACATAAAAATCCATGTGTTTTCCTATATAAATTGCTCTACTTTTTGGCATAAAAACTCAAAAAACTTGTATTTGCAACAAAAATATCAAAAATTGTTTATAACAAAAGTTGTAGGTAATAACCTAAACTATAATTTATCTTAGTGTAATTTTTCGATAAGTAATAAAAAATCCTTATAAACTTCAATATCTTTCAATGAATATCACCTTACTAAATGAATCAAATCATGTTTTTCCACACACGTTGCACATTTTATTTGTTTTGTTCAATAATTATTATTATTCTCCACATAAAACTACGACGTACATTATTTCGTCACATTCAAACGATTGCAGTTAAGTAACCTTAATACTAATCTCAATCGAAAAAAAATCAAATTACCCAAACAATCGATTGCGCTTGTTTCCTTTTATGTTCAAAACAAACAAATCGCAAAAATCCACTTTAATAATTTTGTAATAAATTGCACATTTAATTCTCAACGTACGTAAACTGGAATTTCCGGTTAGATTTATATGGTTGACGCCAGATCGATGAAATTAATTCACAAATCAATAAAATGATTTTCAATCACATCAAGTTGCAATTCAATTACGCGCCAAGAGAAAGTCAAATAATTCATGAAAATATATCGACTCATTAAATTAAGATTTACAGCGAACGCCAACTTACAACTAAAGAATGAAAACCGAGGCCGATAATTCCCAGCACGGTGCATGCAGCAACGAAAATTAGTTCAGCATGTTTTCGATTTGCAAAAACTTCAACGACGAAAAAAATCAAAGACTGAAAGAGAGAACAATAACTCGTAAAGCTTTAAATTGCTTTAAAGCTCCGAGTTAATTATCCCCAGTCGCACGAAGATAATAAACTTTAATAAGTTATTTAATGTCATGTCGATTTTTTTCTTTTCGTTTGTAATTTTTTAATTTAATGTATCGATTGTATTGAAAGACGTAGAAGGCGTGCGAATTTTCTAGTCGTTTATTGTTTGTAATATTTATTTACGCGTTTGCGCACGTTTTGCGCACGATGCGCACGCTTAAGTCGCGAGTGGGTTTTCAAAGAGTAGGCCAACTCTTTTCGGTTGGCGAAAATTACGAGCTTTTCAACAAATTCGACGCGCAATCGACGCAAAACATTCTTTCGATGGATACAAACAAACTTACAGTACAAATAAATATGATGATTTTCGAACAATTTGTGGTTTGCGGGTGAAAATGGCGTCTTTAACAACCTACGCCATTTTGTGTGCCGTGTGATTCATTCATAATAAAACATCAAACGATTAGTTTTTGTTTTTGTTAACTTCGGTAAAAATATTAAAGTTTTACTTTTAAAGTTTTAAATATTTTAAACTGTAAATTTGATAGTTTTAACAACAATATCCACAAATGTTTATAACAATTGTTGTAGGTAATTAACTAAACTACATTTTACCTTTAACAATTGTTGATAGATGACACCACTTACGCAGTAATCGCCAAAAACTTAAATTTCCGATAACATTGTGAGTGTCCAAATATTTATAAACAACAAAAACTTCAATTTTTAGTAACAATTTTAAAAAAGTTTTTAATAAAAGTTGTACCTAAATAACTAAACAACATTTTATCTTGATGACTTTTTTGATAGATGGCGCCACTTCGGCAATAATCGCTAAAAAAACAAATATCGAAGAAAATACATTGTAAAAATTATTTTAAACAAGAAAAACCTCAATTATTATAAAAAATATCAAAAAATGTTTTCACAAAAGTGGTTGGCTATAAACCAAAGAACATTTTATGTTAGATCAATTGTTTGATAGATGGCACCACTTACGCAATAATCGCCAAAAATTTAATTTCGGATAACATTTGGATTGTCCAAATATTTATAAACAACAAAAACTTCCATTTTTAGTAACAATTTCAAATAAGATTTTAATAAAAGTTGTACCTAGTTAACTAAACTACATTTTATCTTGATAACATTTGTTGATAGATGGCGCCACTTCTTCAATAATCGCTAAAAAAGCAAATATCGAAAATAATACATTGTAAAAATTATTTTTAACAACCAAAACCTCAATTATTATTAGTGTCCGACCGAAACTGGTGTTTCGGTCGAAACCGAAACCGAAACAGGGTTTCGGTTTCGGTTTCGGTTTCGGCCGAAATTTCGGTCAAAACCGAAACCGAAACCGAAACTTGT
>JARJDS010011519.1:0-13925 GCA_030264155.1 Atheta pasadenae | reverse complement strand
TTAGTTCCCATTGATTCCTCTTGTAGTACATTGCTGATATATTTTCCATATGTATTCCACCAACCGTACACACTTTTGTGTGTAATTTTAATTTACCATTTATTTCTGAATTATATTCGAGAATTTTTTTATCCCAAAAATTCCACCGACGCTGGGTATTGAACCCGTGTCGCCTAGGTGAAAGGCAACCTCCTTATACATTAAGCCATTCAGCTTCGTACTGTTTGCACTAAAAATTCAGAACTTAAGACACTTACCTACAAAAATGTATCAACTAAATGCAATACAACATATATTAACCTGAAAACTACATATATGATATGCCAAGATAAAAAAAAACGCATAAGTTTAATTTAATACATTTATTAAAAATAAAAACCCAAAAATTATAATTAAAATCTTAAGAATAAACAAATTTTGCACAGAATGTAAGCAAATATAACTAATATATATAATTAGAGGATTTAAATTTTAAATCGTATAGAAGTTCTTATTTTTTTCTATCTCAAAACAAATTTTTTGGGCCGAAAAAGAAGCAAGGCTAACCTCTTGATGATTTTTTGGTCGGAAACACATTTTGAATTAAAATAAAAAAGAAATGAAAGAGTATCTTTTTAGCTATATTATAAAAATAAAAAAAACTATAATTATACAATTAGAAAATAAGTAATATTCAATTTTCCATGACGTATTTTTCAAAAAAATAAAAAGCTAGAAAAAAAATGAATTGCATTTTTGGATTGAAAATTAAATTTTAAACCGTATAAAAGTGTTTATTTTTTTCTAGTTCAAAAAAAGTTTTGGTGGCGCATTCTAGTGGTGGGTGTTGCAACTAACGAATACAGATTCCTGTAATGTCAGTAACACGCTAGTCAAGGTTACTCACCACTAGACAGCGCCACGTAATTTATAAAATCTAAATTAAATTAATAAAATCGTATAAAATACTTCAGCGCTTTCAGAAGTATCAGAGAATTGTTCGTTGGGTTGGCAATCCAAATAACAATGCAAAAACTGGTTACAAAGATTTTTTCAAACAAAAGACAAAATTAGATTCTAAAAATGCCATTTTCTATTGCTTGTAAGTATCTTTAGATATAGGGAGCTCTTAATTTGAATAAGATTTAATCAAAAACGTTGAGTATTGCAATCCACAACGAAATAGGGTCACGTGACAGTCAATCCTCTTAAGCATCGTGGTCACGGTTTAAAGGCAAATTAATTTTTTTGTTTAATTGTTAAATATTTTTGAAATAAATTATCCAAAAAAAATTCAAAACAGTATTGGTGTAGTCCTCAAGTGGTGTTATTTTGAATCATGTACTTACTACTCAAATCTTGTAAAAGACAGCACCAAAAATGAGATGTGTTGAAGTTGTTATTTTAGTAAGTAGATGTCGCAGTAAACACGTATTTAAAATTTTAGTAAAATACGTAATACAGTATGTAATTAGAAACTTTAGTAGATCTTGTAAGATTTAAGATTATAGTAATCAAAAATTATGAATCAAAAATATATTGTAAACTTTATTGATACAAAACGGTTTGCTGAGTACCCCTGGTGGGACTCGAACCCACAATCCCCGGCTTAGGAGGCCGATGCCTTATCCATTAGGCCACAGGGGCTCCAAGGTGCGCCCTAATTATGTAAACATTTAACCCCCACAACCATAACTATGCTACCAAGTAAACGATCGATATTCTTACCACAATTATTCTTCATTCAATTCGTTCTACCAATATTGATTTCACTTTAATTTAACACGTTACCTACGAAATAATAAATTAATCACTACTTAATTATCCAATTAAAATAATTATGGTTTTAGTGTTTAATATTTCTCTCCACTCAAAGTTATGGAAACAAAGCTAATGAAACGCAATCAAACATAATTTTCAGGTATCGAAAACTTAAACACTATTAGTGGGAAACTTTAATCACAAACAGTTGATGAGTAGAGCTTGTGAATGAATAACTCATTAATTAAAACTCACGAGTAATACGATCTGTGTTTGTTTGTCCATTTCGAAAATTAATTCTCAATGCAGAAGTAAATGGAAATGAAAATTTTGTTTACCACATTACTGGTTTATTTATTCTTGCTTTGCGCTGCCACCAATTCTTTTGTCAATGGCGATTAAGTTCTATAGGTGAATAAATACGTCTTGACAGGATGTCACATGTTCTTTGACGTGATTCATGAATAACGAAGGACAGCACGCAGCACGGAAGGTAAGAAATTAAAAAGAATAATTGTGAAGTAAAAAATCAAGTGTGCTATATATAACTTAAACAAATGAATAACGTGGTGGATTTTTCAATACAATCTTGAGGAATAAAAAATTAAACAGATACTGTTTTGTGTAGGTTTGAATATGAATATATAAACGGAATAAACAGTGGATGGGTGATTTGACGGGGCGAGGGATGCGTTATGGACAATATAGTCAAAGACGTGTTTTTTGATTGGATTAACTCGCCTGTCGCGTCGCGCGTTAATCGTCGAGCGGTAACAATAACGTCAACTGTCGACTTTTGTATTGTCAGTAAACAAAGGTAGAATTCGTAAAGCGGATTAGAGAAGCTTTTTCGTCACTTGATGTCATCTAATCGTAACGGACACATGATAATTTGTTTATCAAGAACGTCTTTTGTGTAGATATCATAAAATATAATCATAAAATAAGAGATTTTCAATAAAATCAATCTACAAACACCTAAAAATTGACCTTTGTTATTTTTTCAGTTTAAAAAAAACTTAATTATATAAAAATATTATATTTCTAGAATGTAAATAAATAATTAAACTAAAAAAATTCCTTCGAGCCGGATTTGAACCAGTGACCTATGGATGTCTATTTAGAACACAAACTACAGTCCACCGCTCTACCAACTGAGCTATCGAAGGTGGTGAAAGCTCAAATTCTATATAACCAAAACAATAAACATCAAACATCGTGTTATAATTATTAATAATAATATGTTAAGTTAAAACGGTATTTAGATAAATACAACTAATAAATCATCAATATTGATGTTGGTCTGTCAGCGCTTGAAAAGTAGTTAATTTACATGAATGCTGAACATGGCACCGCAATACCGTCTGCACAAAAATGTCTTCCATCTTTTTCACTTCTTCTCACATCTTATATCTTTCATCTTATATCTTATAACCAAATGATGCTTAGTGGTTATTATACCATAATCATTGTATCCAATACCGGTCATTCTCGTGTCGCGGGGGAGTCCACGCTCCCAACGCTTTACAAATGTCTTGCATGTTTTTATTTTCTTTCGTTTCATATCGTGGCATACGATAAACCTATTTGTATCTCATTTATTTCAACGTTAAGTTCGCCGACACCTGACTTCTTAGTTCTTCTGCGCGGCACCGCGAACCGATACATCATTTTTACATTCCAGCCACGATATTTTTCATTTTATTCATTTTTAACTCCAGTATAAAACTAAGTATAAACCAAACTCAGTTTATCTTCGCTTTACATCTCACAAAGCACAACGGCACAACGTCTCTTGTCTTTGTAATGCTCATTGAGACTGAGTTGTTGGTGTTTGTCGGTTTGTTAGGTTATGTTACTGGAGGAAAAGAAATATATCATTTTTTAAAGATTCACACGCGACTTCTAACTGCAATGCATCAAAACTGCCTTCAGTTTGTTTTGTTTTAATCCAAAAGTTATTTTTGCTGTCATCAATGTGTCAGCACTTGTTTAACACGATAAAAATGCATTTGAAGAATTCAAGACCTAAAGAATTAAAGAAATGAAGAATGACTTATCGCTCTATCATTTATTCTTAACATAACCTGCAATGCGTGTACTATTGCATTGAAACAAAACCAGAAACAAAGAAACCGCAGCTACTTTTTTCTATCTTTGATTGATGTGTAACTCTAACTCTTTAATGCATTCGTAGAAATATCAAGCAAATCAAGTAAATGTAAATCCATATGTAAATGAACATGTAAAACCATAAAACTTTAACTGATGTTCTATCATGACATCAGTTTTTGTTGGTTTCTTGGTTAGATTTTGTACTAAACAATAAAATGCAATAAAACAACAGAAACTATGATTTTCCATCATAATCATCATAATACTCGTTATAATCGCAATAAAAAACTTGCAAGTTGTTGCCTATATACATAATAACATAAAAACAAAAAAAAGAAATAACGTTGAGCTGTTAAAACACAATTTTTTTAAAGATTCATTGTTTCTACACTCTACGCACTCTAGATATTTTTTATTTGTTTTTTTTTATGTGTGGTAGGTATAGCAATTGTTTTTTATGCATTGGATGTGTTTTGTGTGTGTAGAGTATAATTATTATTGTTACGGTTTTATTGTTTTGTGTTCATAATTCATGTTCGGTGCTCCCGCCATTTTGTAGACATTTGTGAGGTTTTGTATTCAAAGCAATTTTCTTGTACACAATGCTATATAAGAACTACGTCATGCACACAAATAAATACAGAAGTTTTTTGTTTTATTAGTATTGTGTTTTATAGAAGTTAGAGTGAAATTTTGTGTTTTAATACAAAGATTACTCAGCGTTTTTTTAAATTTACATCGAAATTAAAGAATGTATAAATCTAAATTTTGCACAAATTAGTTTGTTAAGGGTAGGAGTTGTTTATATTAACAGGATTAAGTTTAAAGTTCTATTAAATATATGATATTTCAATAAATCACTTCTCCGATCTAAGAATTTTAATTGATAATAGTGGTTTACTATAGGCAACCACGTATACACCTCTAAAATAAAAAAATTACAAAATTTTAAAACTTTTTAAAGATTTAGAGGTTGTTAATAAATAAAACAATAAAATTAAATTAAAAAGAAAAAAAAAATTATTTTTACGTATAAATTTACTTAAAATTGTCTAAAATTTGTTCAAAAAGCTTTAAAAATATTATTCGGTTAGATAACCAGATATACAACAAAATCAATTGAATAACTAAACACAATATGCAACAAAACTAAAGTAAATTCAATGCATAACTAAGTACGTTAATATTGTGTGAACCATGTTGACCACGTTAAGTATTTAAGACTTTAAGCCCTAGATTTGGTTTGCGTATTTTTGCGTTTTTGTGGTTTAAACCAAAATGGCTTTAACCATTTGAACACTTTGTCAATTACACAATAGTGTTTACGTGTTCAATTTACCAAAAATATAAAATACCTTATCCGTAATTGAAAAAAATTTGAAACAATTTCACTCATGCATAACTTAGATATTTCTATTTAATGTTTAAGCTAGAGGAATTATAATGGTAAAGCTTTGCTCGGTACTTACTACCTAGATTTCATATTCATGAGAATGATTTGTAACATTGACATGTGATATCCTAACAAAGTCCATACATGCAAACTTAATGTGAAACAAAAAGGACACAAATTGCGCAATAATAAATCGAAACGTGTGCAGCGCAATTGCCATCGACATTTAAGTGCACTGTTTGTAAACCATAGCAAATGTTCAGGTTCACACTGATCCATCCACTTGAAGATAGACAAAAACCAATGAATATTTCATGTCTAATAGCTTTCTACAATATTTACATTCGCGTGCTTAGTAAATATGTTACGAATGTTTCACCGTGTTTTCCCGATCATCCCGATCACAAGACCACAATATACGTACAGTATTTTCTTTTTTTCTTTACCACAAATGCAGGTTTGGACTTTCAATAACTTGTGAAAGATATTTTCTTTGTAAAATTGAGTTTAAATTGTTCAGTGGACAAAGTCCAGTCCTTTTAATGGTATTGTACAACATGTGTATTAAAATGCCAATAAGTGGCGGTTTGGGGATCGCGTATGCATGCGCGATATGGCTAAAACAACGAAACATCAACGAGCGTGGAAATTCAGCAGATGTCTTGTGGGCTCGCCCGCAATCCAACATGAGTACTATATTCATAATATTAGAAACGTATTCGAACCGCACTAACAATACGTTAATATGTACATCGGCGATGATGCGACGAGTCGGTCGGCTCCACCCAGGCCGCCTTCCACGATACGCGATAAATATTTTAGGAAATAATTGCCACTTATGTGCGGCGCTCTTTTGACCTAACAACCCTCAGACGACAAACAAGAAGCACGAGGAAACACACGCATCACTTTTTTATTGCATGAAAACTTTATTAAACGAAAAAATATTTTATATAACACTAAAACAACATCACGAAATAACATAAAAATACTATAGGCAACTAACGCAACAAAACGAAAAGTTTAGCTTAATGTATGCAACTTAATACACACCAAACCTAAACCAATTTTTTGTGTTAAGAAAATTATTTACAATTATTGGTGGTAAATTGACAATAATTATATTTTGATGAATCAAACGAAAGAAAAGAATTGAAATTAAATGCAGGGGTGAACGTCACACATCACACATTACTTCGACTCTGTTGGAAAACCGCTATATTTGCAAAGGATGTTCTTTGTATTGTGTTAGAAATGTTCGGAGGGTACAAATAAAATTTGAGCAAAACTTAACTATAAAATTTTTAAATTTACATAAAACATTTCTAGACATAAGTTTTTCTAATTCTAAATTTCCTAAATTTAATAAAAAATCTTTTTTTTCTAATTGTGTGCATAATTGTAAATTCTAACCTTAAAAAAATAATTGAATGAATTTATAGAACTTGTGTTACTCGTGTTGTAATAAGGTCGAATGACGTAACATTGAATTAGGTTAGCTATTAAATAGGGTTGAATCAGATACTCCCAAAATTCTGGTGGGCGGATGATGTAAAGATGCAATTTGATCCACAAACGAACTATGCCGACGTTATAAACCAACAAAAGAGTGTATAACGTAGTAAAATTTGTATTACCTGAATTATGTGAATAGAATAGATGAGAAATTTAAGATTAATTTGTTTTCACAAAAGAAATAAAGCAAATTAATGAATTATTACATTAAAAATAATTTCTAAGATTAAGAAATAATCCTATTACGTTAGAAAACAATACAGATATCTAGAAAGCACTACTGTTACTTACCAACCCACTAATTGTGAAGGGTTAACTAACGTTCGACTTTGGCACTACAATTTAATTATCACTAACGAACTGTACGCTGGAATAAACACAAGAAGACTGCTCTATTTACAACACAAACATTTTACTAAATACCACAGTTAACCAAAAAACAATTGAAACAAAACAAACAAAACAAAGCATGGCAATCTAGATTAATTCTATATCTCGCAAATAAAACAATAAAACAAAACACATAGCCAAAATGTTCTAACGTCAAAAACTATATTAATAAAATTATATTGTACCAAAATACAATAGTCGGTACTCTGTTTGATAAACATGAACCTCTTCCAACATAAATATTACCCTTTTTTTGAATACATTGAAAAATAATCGCATCTAAAGCGAACGTGTACCATACTCTATGCTCTGTCGTCCATTTACTTTGTTGAGTTCAATGAAATAATTCGAAAAGCTTATAAATATTGTGTATAAATAAATTCCGCCCATTTTATACCATTGTACATCAAACATCACGCCGACAGCGACATAACCGTATCATATGTCTTCCGATATCAACTTTTACCTCTGCTCCTTGTCGGCGTGTTGTTTTATAAATCCACGTGGTTCAATCTTTCACTGCGGATCACAATGAGTTAGTAAATACGAGTACATACTGCTTCATATAAATAAAATAAAGCCTTTGAGTAAAAACCTCACAAAAAGAGAATTAAGAAAGTACACTCCTCATCTCCCAGTTCCTTCAGTTCCTTCCGTCGGTGTTTGGTGTATGATGTGTGGTGTGTCGTTTTACAAAGATGCCGCCAACGTGCCATATCAATCCTTTCAATTTTTTCCAACACATAACCTATAATATACGCACACGCCCGAAAGTACCGTGAAAGGAGTGAATGCAAAAGTAGGCATTACCACTAATCGGTGTTACTGGTGTTAACGTGTACTTACCTTCATTTTAAAATAAGGATTACGTATTAAATTTTGTATTAAGCGGTGTTTTTTAGGTTTATTTAATACTTACAAAATATTTTGTCGCAAACCGTAACATTTTTAGGTTATAACTTAACATAACCTTAGATAATCAAAACATAACCTAACATAACCTTAAAAAAACTTAATATTTATTGTATTATTACAAATAATTCACACATTGTGTGCGTATTTTGTTTTGCATGAGTATTATTGTCGAATTATAAGATTTGGTCATTCGGAAGTCCTCGAGTGTCCACTCAGCGGGAAACATTTAAGGACCTTTCGCCGTTCAATTTGTCGTGCACAATTTACTTGAGACGCAGTACTTAAATCGGCTTAGGGTGCATTCACATCCACTTCGAGTACAATTTTGACCCATGGGAAACTTCTTTATGTTTTTCTTTCGTAATGTACGTTATCCACATTTAATGATTTGTTTATTTATTATTTATTGTTTATTTTATTTTATAACTTGTTGCCGTTGCAGCGATGAGAACTAAGCTCGTTATCTTTCTGTAATTATTTATTGTTTAATCAGTGTAACGTCACAATTGCATTTATTATTATAATTTAATTTAACCAACGGTGATTGAATGAATACCAAGTTGTAAATATTATTCTTTATTAACATTAATATTAATAAACGAATTAATTATATTCTACACGCAAATAATGAACATATAGGAAGATTTTATTTTAAATAAAGTTAAGTTAAAAATAGTTTTATGCACAAACATAACCTTTAAGTACAAAATAGACAAAAATTGAGGTTAGATTTGTAGGTTGGAACACAAAATCACTTCAAATGTAATTTCTTAATAACAATAATCAACAAATAAGTTGTACATTTTGTTAATGGACTTCCTTGTTTGCTTGCTAAAGAAAAAAATAATAAATAATAAATGCAAAAGTCATGATTCAAGATGGCCGCCACCACCGGTCCGACGATACTCGTGCATCAACATAAACGATTCATTTGCGTTTCATTTGAATATACTTCAAATCCCCTCATCATTTTTGTATTCTTTTTTCTTTTACTCGTTGTAGACGTTTTCTGTTTGTATTTGTGTGCTGAGTTGTGTAGTAGGCGCTTTGTTTTTCACCTCCTTCTTTTTGGTTTTCTTTGCGTCGTTGGTTTGACGCCTGTGCAACGTAGGTAGAGACGCATAATGAGAGCGTTTGAATGCTTGCGGTTCTTCGCGCGGCAATTGGTCGCATGGTGTCGGAGGAATGGGACGCACACACGTAGGAAGCGCTGCCTCAGAATATGGAAGCTCTTCCGGTTTTTTGAGCTGTCATCGCGTCGGCTGGCGGCGCTGGACAACTTAATTATATGCTTCGCGTTACGAGTTTCAGCCAACACCAAACCAACACCAAACCAACAAAGTACTGACGATTACAAACTAGGATGACGTTGCGCAAAACAAATGCAAACAAAGTTTAGTTTTTTTCAGGTTAAAAGTACAGCAAGTTGAAAAATTATCACTCTAGGCAACTTAATATACAAATTATTATTTTATTTAGTATTTTTGTGATTTAAAACATTGTGAAACATAAATAAATTATAGTACATAATTAAAAATGACGAATGTATATAATTTACTTACATGTATTCAATTAAAATCAAATCAAATACAAATTACTAATGTGAAAGTAAGATAACAAAAACGTCTCGTTCGCAATGATCCGAATCTTTTGTCAATGCGTAATAAAACGATAATCAATTGCTACCTGTCGGCATGAAGCTCGAGCTCTTAATTAAAACTCATTTAATGATTATAATCGATAAATATTTGAAACGTGCTGCAAGAAAATTCAGATTGATATCGATATCCAAAGCACTCGAAAGCGATTCACGTGTAATGTCAAACTGCAAAATACAATCAATCATTTTATTGAGGTCACACACTCAGTCACATATTGTTAAACAAATTAATTGTGCATAACATAAATTTTAATCAAATTAAATCACTTTAATAATTTTCTTAAACTACAATTAATTTAATTTAAAAAATTAAATTTTAGGTTAAAATTTATAACAAAAATTATAATTTTAATAAGTACAACCCTGTGCTTTCAGTATAATAACATCAAGTGTAATGTCCTTATAATAAATGTATTTAACATTTTTTTTAATTGTTATCAATCACGATTAAGTAAACAATTAAACTTATATATATATTTATACTTATTACACATTTTAAACATTAAAAGTCCTTGATTAAAATATGATAAAATATATGACAGCTTAAAATCCTGATTAAAAGTGTCATGTTCGTGGAAATTTAGCAATTAATAACAGAAACACGCTGAACACATCACCAAACATTAAAATATATCATCATTATCGTTGTTATTGTCGGGTCACAGACGCAATAAACAAACAAAACTGCATTCATTCGTTTTGTTTGTTTACGCAGAGACAATTATTAAACAGAAGCCAGAAACCAGACCAAACATTGTTCACTTAAACGCAGTTATAGTTTAGTGCTGAATGTAACAACAATCATCAACTAACCTCACTTTTTTGTGCTTTAAAACAAAACATGTTTGACAAAAACTCATGGCAATTAGAAGATATCACTTTTGTGTTGAATGAATACTCCGAATTATTGAAATGGGGATATAAAGATGAAACCGTGATGCATTTTGGATGTGGATCGGGATTTATTACTGGAAAATTTTTACTTCCACATCTTCCGTCAAAGGTTCAAGTCGTTGGTGTTGAGGAAGATAACAATTTGGTGGAATTTGCCAAGAAATATCACGAACACGATAAAGTCGAGTATCGGAAATTGCAAGAAATCGAAGATTGTGTGTTTGATCATATTTTATCCTTTTATTACTTTAATAAAAATTTTGATGAGTTGTAAGTTTTTAAAATACAATTTTTTTTTTAATTTAAAATTTAAAATTTGTTGTTGCAGGAAATTGTTTAGTACATTAAACCAACATTTAACTAAAACCGGAGATTTGTTAATGATTTTATTAAATGAACATTCCGTGCTTTCTATTCTTAATAAATTAGATACTGACGAATATCAGAAGAAGTACCAAAACAAATTAGGTAAAGCTCGAATTAAATGTTTGAATTCTTCACAAAATGTTTTACTGGATGCTATGAACGATGCGAATTTTAATGATATTATTTTTAAATGTTATGAACGTTACCACATATTTCCAAGTACGGGTGTGCTTAAAAGTAAGTTTAGTGCAACAAATTTGTTTTTCAAAAAAATTCTTGATAGTTTGTATTTTTAATTTTTTTTATGATTCAGGTTTCCTAAAAAGTAACTTGGTTGATGTTGATATGACCGAAAATGAGTTTAATGATTTTGTTAGGGATTTTATAACAATTATGGATAAACAAGATGGCGTCAAACGAATTGGTCGTAATGGTGGTAGCATAGCTTTGCCGTACAGATTAACATTTTTATATGGAAAAAAGCATATTTAATAAAAATGTTGTAAAAACCGTTGACTTTAACAAGTTTTGTAACTTTTTTGTAAGTAATATAAAGAAAAAAGTCGATCCTGCCAGGATTCGAACCTGGAATCTTCTGATCCGTAGTCAGACGCGTTATCCGTTGCGCCACAGGACCGTTGAGCTTTCGTTTTGTTGAACAGCAGATGTTTTAGCGGTATATATATATTATTATGTTTGCTATTAAAAGCTCTCTGTACAAGCCCGGCTAGCTCAGTCGGTAGAGCATGAGACTCTTAATCTCAGGGTCGTGGGTTCGAGCCCCACGTTGGGCGCTTCCTTTTTACTATGATTGTTAATACAATACGTAAATTGTATCAATATGATAGAAACAAAATATGGTTTCTCTTAAATATTTTTCCTTAACTTTTGACGATAATAATCATAATATTTGAAGTTTTAGATAAGTAGAGTGACCGAAACGTTCAACAAGGTCCTGTGGCGCAACGGATAACGCGTCTGACTACGGATCAGAAGATTCCAGGTTCGAATCCTGGCAGGATCGTATTTTTTTCTTTAAAAATAGATTTTAAGGTTAAATAAAGTTATCATGGACCTATTTTTGTTAAAATTTGATTTAAAAAAATTTAAATAAAAGTAGTTTGATTTAAAATCATGGTATTTTCACCCTTTGACCAATACAATTTAACATTTGAACTTTACCGCCGTTGTCCAAGCCGTACTTTCTTGCTGCTACTAACACGCGATAACTCGCCATCATCACCTCAGGTGGTAGAGGAAAAGCTGCGGGCGGGTGCGATATGTTAACACCGCGTTCTGTTGGTATTAATAACGTCGAATCACGAAACGGCTTCGCACAAAAAGCCGTATGAATCCCATTTCGTTTAAACTTAAGCATTCACAATCATAATAAAGTAAAGCATCCTGATCTTCTTTCATATGCTGGAGAGTTCGGGACAGCAAGAATGCAAACGCGCCGCGCCGAAAAATATTGGAATACACGAAGGTGAGAAACGATCTTGTAGCGGCGGCAGCAGCGGCATTCCTGAACAGATGTTTCGGACATCATTTTTATGTAAAACGAAACAATAAAATGAATAAAACCTGTGGCACGCATGCATAGGTAGGTAAGAGAAACCGATACGAAATGCACATTCGAACAAATAACAAAAAATTATAACACGCTGTTCGAATGCACCTGATTTTCAACACCTACAACACAACCAACACCCGTAATGCGTGCCGATATTTATTACCAGTAATATCGTAAACAACAAAATCGTTTCGATTCAACTCACAACGAACTCACATTAAATATAATCACGTCCATGTGGCGAACTTAATAAAAACTTAACAAAAACTCAATCAACTCGTTCAAGATTTATGTGTTATTGTTCAGTTTTAAATTATAAACATAATTAAACAAACTGTGCTTCATACAATTAAGACAAAAACAAAAAATTAAAGGTATCAATTGATATGAACACAATAAGTATTGTCACTTAACTGCATTAAAACAAACGGTACCGTACGACAATACTAATCCATGTTATTTATTTTTAAGAAAAACAAAATTTACGCTCCAACAACTTTAAATACCGAGTATTCTTGTGGTCTGGAACTAAATTCTTAGAGTTAGCAACAAAATATACCTTTCACGTGTCGGTCGGTATTAAATGCACGCGGGTAGAGTAAGAATATAATAGAAGGAATTGAATGCGGATCGATCGAATGCCATCGCACCCGGTATCAGAACTAATAGATCTTGATAAAACTGAAGGCGCAACAATAATGGTTGATCCGGCTATTAAGCGCGAATCGAAATCTCATCAAATCTGGCCTTTATGCGCACTATTTTCATTACACAATGTGCAATAATAGGACAAATAAGTCAAATACGTTACCAACAATGCAGACAATGTATTTGAAAAAAGATTCGAGCACAAAGCATTGAGATAACCACAGATTTTTTTCTATAGGGTTGCGCTTTTTAACTTAACACCAGCCGCGTTTACCGAAGAATCTAAAGAGTTATACATTTATACTTATTGGATAAATATAAAGACTTGCGGTTCACAACGCAAATAAAAAGAAATGTAAAACTTTTAAGCAAAATTATTAAACTAAACTTACCCGCAAATTATGAAAAATGTACAATGATAAAAATAGATATCAACAGCACTTCTTCAAGTTCATAAAAAACATCTGTCCCAAGCCCAAGCGCGAGTCCACCGCCACAAGTTCAATTCCATCGTCATCGTCGTCCAACTTACCTTCACCAATAACTATCTCCACTCGTTGCACTCGCCGTGCTCTGGATATAAATAAATAAGTTTATTATAACAGGAATCGCGTGTAATATTCGTGTTGTTATTAAATATTATATGCACCGGAGCCGATGTTGAGCATAAATTTTCATAAATTAACAAACAGAGCGAGCAAGACGATCGTCGACGA
>JARJDS010011493.1:0-10349 GCA_030264155.1 Atheta pasadenae | reverse complement strand
TGCGCGCGGCCAGTGCGGTTAATTAAGAACTCGGTGGACGTTTCATAAAAATAAAATTACAAATTTTTAATTGGCGTAAGTGGACGTTTATGCTCGTCGCGCCGCGTTCCTTCGCATTATCTGCGCACATCTTGCTGCGACGTCTGCTCGGACGAATTTATTGCTATTTGATTGTCTCCACCTGGTGGACGCAGGTAAAAAACTAAATAAAATTAACGTTTAACATGTGTAACAGTTAAGCATATCAATTCAAAACGAATTATTTAAATGAAACTATTGAAACTAATCTATGTGTATATTGTGTTGCCTAACTTAAAACTAGTTTTGTCATATTAATTTAAAATCAATTTGTCATGTTATTGTCTTTTGTTTTTTTATTTGTAAGTTTAGTGAAAGTAAAACACAAAAAGTAATAATTCGAAAACAAAAGACTATCGGTCTTATTATTTTATATTACCATGTCGTTTTGGAGTTTAAGCTTTAGTTTGAGTTTCAGTTCGAGTGTGAATGATTTATGGCAAAGAATTTGTTTAACAAATATCGTCCTGTGCAAGCTCATTATGCACATTTTGGTGCGCGTGTGGCGACAACGAGAAATCAGGCGGTATATGTGTGCGCGAGCATGCCGGCCAATGAAAACATTTGCACACCATTCGAATGCGTTTCGTAAATGTTGGCGAATGTTTTCGCCTCGTCGAGTGGCTCGCCACACACATTTCGCCGCCGCGCCGAGCGCAATGCATTTGGGCATGTGGTGAAAATTATGCGCGCATTTTCGCGTGTGTTTCCGCTACGTGCGAATTAATCACCGCAGCGCCGCCGAGAGCGGCAACACACATTACAATGCGCCTCTGGTTGGCCTATCATTTTATTGTTTCGCATTTATGGAGCTATAAAAGGCGCTTAAATGACCACGTGTGTGGTTCCGAACGATTTCGTATTATTATTAAACTATTTATACGGCGGGTAATACGCGCGGTAATGGCCGACGACGCTCTGAGTGTGCAAGAACTAATCGAAGCGCGCACCGTGGCCAGTAGCGAGCGCTTGGCCAATAATAATATTTTTGATGTTCTCGGGCGGTAATGTTGTTTGAGGAAACTCGGCCGTGCAATGCGAGTAAAGCGTGCAATGTGGAGATTTGTGCTTGTGGGATTGGTTATTACAAAACTTTGGTAATGCACCAATTGATTTATTATAATGTTAAAATTTAATTGTAATTTGTCCAGTTGAGGAATGTGGACAAATATTGAATCTCATTTTTGTTTTTTACTCGTCGTTTTTTTGAAGAAATTATAAACAATCATATATTTGTGGGTTTTTTTGTGATATTTTCTTTTTATTTAGTTTTTAGCTTAAAAAAATTAAAAACTAATAAATGATAAAGGTATTTAACTATGGAATAGTATCTCCTATATGGATTACTATAAATACTGTCAAAAATTATCCTTAACTTTCATAAGATTCATTAAAAATCGAGTTAAATGATAAATTATTTACAAAAGTTGTAAACCCAGGTGACAGAGTCTGATTCTATCCATTCATGGTTTGTCCAGTTGTCCCATTTGTTGGCTAATGAGGCATTTGATCCATGTTTCCCCGTTAGTGTCATGAAAAACAAAATATCACAAGAATCTTCTGAGTCTGGTGTATTATTTCTGATCATTGTAACTTATATGAGATTCCTTTATCAGTCATTCTGATAAAATTTGAAAAATTTATAAAAAACGAAATTTTCAAGTGAGCTGATAATAATGAAACCTATTCCATTTATTCAATTTTCTCCAGTTTTTTTTATGAATCTTTGCTATAAACGTAAATTCTATTCTTCTGATTAATTGAAGCATTAAAAAAACGTTCAAAAACATCAATATCAACATCAAAAACACCTGTTAAACCATGTAAGTTGAAACCTACATGCTTCCAATAACAAGAAAGCTCAGGTAAAAAAAAAACTTTATACCTGCCTTAACTAAAATCAACTTAAGCGTATAGTGATTAAGACATCTCTACGCATCGCACCGCATCGAAACTTTATCTTTATGATTGATCGGTGATTGATTCCCAACTACCATTTTTTTCTTTTCTCCTTTACCACCAAAGTTTAAATACCTATGTGTACACAAAAAACCTGGTTTTTCAGTTGGGTTAAGATGCTAATTAAAAAATTATCACGTCATTCACAAATCAAGCCATAAACACGAGTGCTAAGTGAACGTTTATCACATCACTCATATCGGTTTAATACCATAATGATGTTGACCACTGACCACAACGTTGTAGAGACTTTATAGGAGTATCTGAGTATCTCAATTAATTAATGGAAAAAATTTGATTACATACGTTTCACATTAATTAACAGAGTATACATGTTGGAATGAGTAAGTATCATACTAAGTTGACATCTCGTTATTCATTTATCAAAACTATCAATTTGTTCATTTCTACCACACAATTATAAATTAATTAATTAAACGTGATTAAAGTTGTTGGAAGATCAAGCTAGATGCAGACTAATAAATTGTAATATTATTTCATTTATTTATGTTCGTTATATAATGATTAAATGTTTGATTTGAATTAAATAATTAACGCATTGAGCTATTTAATTAAAGTTGGAATAATGGTTTGTTAGTGTTTTGTTTGATGAGAAACAAAGAATACATTATAGTTTTACAAATAAACGTTTACTTGTTTATAAAAACAAATAATTGTAAAAGTGTCAAATCAATTCATGCAATAATTGCCGTGAAAAAATCCTTCCCAATTTGGAAAAATACGTTTAAAATTTTAGTTCTTATTTTAATCCCAAGTATGATAACTATTATTAATTTTTTTAAATTTGTTTTTTCCTTTAAGAAAATGGCGTATTGTCATTGAGACTCTAAAATATCTTAGTGCAGTTTAAATAACACGTCAAATTGAAAATATAACATGTCATTGAATGTTTGGCATTGTTGTAACTAAAATATTGCAAATTGCAACATTACTCCATACACGGTAATAAAGTTTGATTAATGGAAGAGCCTGAAAGTATGCAGGTCGACATGTAAAATTTTTAAACGTATTAAAACTCAATTATTCCGTCGGCATCAATAAAAGCAAGGCAAAAAATATGTAAAACTGTAATTTAGCTGGCGTTTTATGTCGTTCACATTTTTCGAGAATGTTGATTATTTATAATGATACATTGAAGCATTTCACCTAATAAAACTCGCCATTTTATATTCTGCGGGTTCAATTTTATATTATCTAATAAATATTAAAGAATATTACCTAACTGAAGTTTAAGTCAGCTAAGTGAGTCGCGTACATTTTATTTCGTGCGGGTTTATTATAAAATTAATAAATAAGTGTTTCAATTTTTTTAAATTTTAATATTACTTATCGCATTAAATAAAATCAGGTACATTCTGCATAAATGAATTTATTAATTTTTTTTATATTCAACGTCAAAGTAAATTAAAATTTAAAAAATAAATTAAAAAGTATTGTTCTTTGTGGACTCAAACCGCAATTAAAGTTTTACAATTTAGTGAAGTAAAGAAAGGATTTGTTTCCTGATGAAATCTGTGAAATCTAATTTCAAAACTTTTTAGTTACAAAACGTAGAAAATGTGAGACAATATTTGATGAATTTTAACTTTTAACAAACCCAGACTAACCAGAAGCATTAAAACATCAAAGGCTTACCTGCTAAGCGCACAACCTAACCTCAAACATTTAATGCACAGCTTTGAAACCTTCACAAACATTGAAAATGCGATTACTCTGATTAGAATTTGAATTAAAGGATTATCTTTAATTTAAAACTTACTTACTTACCTTACCCTTCAAACCTTTATAAATATTTTACATTTTAACCCTTCAATCTTCTTAAATTTTACATCAAAATCGTTTAAGCTTACTGTGCTTATTGCAATTCATAATTTGAAATTGTCTGTAAATTCTGAATTCCGAATTTGTATTTTACCTTTGTAATCAAATTTAAAAGAAACGTTGACACGTGTCTTGCCAAGCTTTGTACACCCTTGTGAAATTTGGCGCGCGCAAAGGGTGTTTTATGGAACATCTGTAAATTATTCACCTACGTGTTTCATTCGTTTCATTTGTATCTCACTTGTAATTCCTTGGCGGTTTTCGTGCTGCTTTCGATGCTTTCGTGCTTTGCGTTGCTTTGCGTCACATTGTGAAGACGTTATTTAGTCACGAATTAAACTCCATTTTCGAGCCCGTCTGCTCGTTTATTAGCAACGCGACACGTCGACGAATAAGACACAATTCGTACACCAAGACGCCAAGAAGAGACCGAAACGAAGAAGAGACGTGCGAAAGAGGCGGCTAGAGACACTGTGCGCCTCTCTTACCATGTCGTTTCGCACGTCGACTTACCGTCAAGCGAAATTCCGACGACACCAACACTAAAACCACTTTGTTTTAATCATCCCTTAACACACAATTTCGAAAATGTTCACAATTTACCTTTAAACCAACCAAAAACTTTAAAAAACTTTAAAGACTCAAAAAAAATTAATTTTTCAAGCAATTGAATAATTTCGTATTTTAATTAATTACACATTTTATGTGTGTAGTTGAATAATGTGTATTAAGCCTTTTGTTTAGAGTGAGATTAGAAATTCGGAAATTCGAAATTAGTTAAGTTTTCATTCACCCCTTTCGAGAACGTTTGCATCGAAGCGGCAAAGCGATTAAAGAGTGAACATCCAAGTTTATTAATTCATTGGGGAGACAACCATCCACCCTTGGGAGTGCCATCGCGTCTATATTCGGGCGATTCGGGACTTTGGGGATTTGAGAAACGCAGCACAAGCGCAAAAGTCGCATTCATTACGCTGATTGCTTCATTTCGAACGCATTTACTCGAAAATAATGTGCGAGTTCAAGCGTTTCTCAAGCGATTCTCAAGCGATTTCCAAGCGATTCAAACGACATGTGTTACAATTACGATTAAAACTCACCCTTAAAAGGGGTAATATTAATTATTACTTACTAATACATACAACTAAATTATCATTAATACACAAAAACAACAAACTTAAAGAATTATTTTTATTTTTTTCTAAAGTTTATTACCACTAGAGACATCTACAAACGAATAGACCAAAAACATTGACTTATTTCTGTTGTTTTTATGTTTAAATCGTTGATTTATCTTTTGTTTTTAGAATTGAACATTAAAAAAATCAAACACGTTGTTTGTGTTTTGTTTTGTCTTTTATAACCAACACCGCCATCTACTTTTTAGTTTTTTACTTTATATTACATTGTATAACACCCCAAAAACATTTTCTATAAAATAATAATGAGTGTAGTTCCTGGGCGTGGACATTTTTTGTTGTCAATAATTTAAGTTTTAGTGTAAAGCTGCTCATCAGCAGCTTGTTAGCAGTTAACATTTGTTGTGGCATATTAATCATTCAAGCAATGCGATACGATGTGAAATATGCGTAACATGCGTAACATGTTCTCCCCAAAAATCGGAAACCAATATTTCCTCTTGTAAAAATGCGTGTGGTCCCCTTGTCGGCTTCCTAACCTAACTGTTCCGCCATGTTTCGCTCATGGTGGGCGAAAATATCAGATTACAACTTTCGACTTTTGTGTCGAAGAAATTTTGGCACTCCCACAGCACCCGATGATATTTTGTATCAATATCAAACCACGTGGACACGTTTTAACGACACGAGTATATAAATCAGGTTAGAATTTAGGTACATATTAAGAAAAACGAAAATTAGGTTTTGGGAAATGGGAACCAACACCTGTTTTGAATTCAATTTCGGTTATTGCGGTTTTTACAACAACTTAACAAGTTTTACCCTCAACCAATTTTTTTGTGCCTTTGATTTAACTGGTTGTGTCGGGTGTGTGATTGCACATGTCGTTTTTTCTTTCCGTTGACGTAGTTTCGGGCGGGCGCACATAAATTATTTAAATCGTAAACGGCGGCATTCGAACCGCGGAACCACAAAGTTCTCTTCGCTCCAATCGAATCAGAGGCGCAAGCTGTGCCCCTGTGCAGGAAAGACAATAGCCGCAAGCTCGCGCGCGAGCACCCGCGGTGCAATTAACATTTTATTGGTTGGACCCTTCTCGTTTAACCCACGCTGGAAATATTAATTATGAAAGTGGTGTGTAACATGCGTTATTATTTTTGTGGTTGCACTCATACAAATAAATGACACTTTAATTTAATTTAAAGCACTCACCAATTATTGACATAAACAAACAAAAAACAAAACACAAATCAATAGTTTTTGATTTTTTGTTCAAAGTAACGCCATCTATTACTTTATTTTTCTTAAATGTTTAATTTTTATTTTATTTGTTTTGTTTTAAAATTTTAAACTTTTAAAATTTTAATATTAATTATGATTAGTGCTATGAGTTGATTGGGCAATTAGCGTTCGTGGTTTTTAATTACAACTCATTTTCTTACAAACTTTTTAAATTAGCGTTTTTGTTCTGTGGGTAAAACATAAAAACATTTAAGAAGTTTTAAAGTTTATACTCACTTTAAAAGAATATTTTGTATGTTATTTATCGCGTATTTTTATTGCTGCTAATTAATGGTTGGTAACGCAGAAGCAAACAAACATGGCGGTGCGAATTCAAGTAAACAACATGGCTGACTTCTTGCGAGTTACGTTCAAATCGATGATGAGAAAAAACTTGCCGTTTGAGTGGTTGAACAAATAAAATAAATATATCTTGATGTTGAAGTGTCTAGTGTTCTAGAGTGAATGGATTGCAAAAACTTAACAACGCTAATAAATGCTTTAATTACACATCTAGGTGTGTTTATTGATAATTATTTTCTTAACCCTTAGGTGCAGTCTCAAGTTAAGCCTTTAGTCAAGACTTAAGTAAAACGAAACTAAGCATGAAGATTTGTAATGTAATTTAATTTATTTTAAAGCGTGAACATGAAATTGAACAAAGAATTTTTTTGGGAGTTTGTGTTTGAAGTGATTTTTAGCTAAACTGGTGTATTTTAGAAGAAAAAGTTACTGTAATAAATTATTGTTTAGTTCATTATCTACAACTGTGGTTAAAAATATTTTGAAAATTGTTATTAAAAATAGTAATTTCTTGTAGTTGTTTTTTTTTCAAAAAACTAGTGAGTGACTTGATAACAAACCAAACTTTAACCTCACAAAACTAATACTTCCGATAAGAATATTGAAAAATGTTTATAACAAAAGTTGTTTAGAATTTAATAATAAACATTTTATCTTAGTAACTTTTNAATTTTATCACATAATAATTCAATTTTTTACAATTCCGGTTGTATTTCTACGTATGTATAAAGACTTCAAGCATCATATTTTTACATTTTACGCATCTAATTATACATAAAGGCGGCGCGACGTTGTTCACGTCATTAATTTTCATCACTCTGCCGCGTTTCTTTTTTCACGCGCGCGCACCGAACACCAAACTTATTTAGCACCGTACAAAACGAACATACAAAAAATACCATCCGAGAGAATAAAATAAAATAAAAACGAAGTTAAAAAAAAAACGTACACCGCCAAAAAGTCACAGTTGAAGCAAGTCCCAAGCATTCGAGAAGTTAAATATAGCGGTGTCAAATTGCCAACATCGGCTAACGCCAGAAATGTTACGCGTTACGTTTATATTAGTGACATTTAGTTCCTATTATCATTTTTCAAACGAAAACAGTACATGTTTAGGAGGTACATATTATAAAAATGACAATCAATTTACGTTTCGGTTTGGTTCATTTGAAACAAAGAAAAATATATAACCGCGCTATGATTGTTTGGTTATTAACAATCAGTGTCATGTGGTAATAAATAAATCATGAATAATTAATGTTTAAAATATTGGTTAATAAATTTTATTTATATTGACAAATTGGCATGTTTTTGATTGTGTTAATGCTTGATCTTTAATGTCTGATTTAATGCGAAGTGCAAATCTAATACTCGTGTATGAATGTTACAAATGCGAATCCTGTTAGAGAGTTATTTATTGATCTATTGTTTATGTGAGTGGGCGGGGCGAAATATGTCTGAAACAGACATCACGATCGTAAAGTTTAATTTCAAATAATGTTAAGTTAAAAAAATTAAGATTTGACTGTAAAAGACTATAAATTTCAACATTTACTTAGTTAATAATTGATACACCAATTAAATAATTAGTTAATTTATAATAGTCTTTAATTTATTTTAGTATCTTTTTTCCTAAACGCATCAGTAATGAAAACAAAAATTAATTTTTTCGGTCAAGTCTAACTTTTAGTAGAAAAAAAATGTTTAACCTTACAAAAATGATATTTTTAACAACAATTTAAAAAAAATGCTCTAACAAAAGTTATAGAGAATTTAATAATCAACAATTTATCTTCATAACATTTTTCTATAAATCCTACCAGTTTCATTATAATCGAGTTGTAAGATGAAATAGAAAATTCAAACAGATAATTTTTAAAATGTTTTTCGACACTTAAACATAAAAATGTATTATTGTTATTCAAAAAATCAAAAAATGTTCTAACAAAAGGTATAGATAATTAACTAAACAACAATTCCTCTTTATAAAACTTTGTCTAAATTAACTAATTACACAGAAACTTTAATTTTAAAAACAATACTTGTGACTACAAACGCATTTTCTTAGTAAAATCTCTTATAAAGTAATTTTTTAATTCAAAAAATTCCAAAACTTAGCTAAACATGGTAACAAATAACAAATGTAACAATAATCGATCGTTTTAGAGCTGTGGGGCACGCACAAACGACGACGGGATGAAGATAGCGGCATCTAAAAGCCTATAATTTCAGCGCTAATTTGTTTCGATATCTCCGAGCGCGCATCTACCGATCACACAAATCAAATTGCGATAACTCGCGCACCGAAAAGGTGTTAGGATTATTCTCACCTTTCCCTTGTTTCAGTGCGTTGTTTCAATGTATTCAATCCATCCTCTTTCTACCTGTTTTAAATCGAACAACGCTTGTTTAACACGCTTAAAACTGCCAAACACGGGCTAAAGCAGGTTAAAAGAGAGGACTTTATAGGTTAGGATCAGGTGGAAATACTGACCACAGCGTTAATTTTTATTTATCGACGCTCGCGCTCCGCCCGATTACGATCTTAATTTATTTTAAATAAATCACAAATTATTTCCAAGCTGGAAAGTTTGAATTGCTATATTATTAAACGGTTTTTAAACGCCTGCCATTTATTACTCATTTTTTTCTTGTGTTTTTCTCTTTTATTTCGCCGCCATCACGCCTCACAGAACGCCGACAAGATAACGCAACAGCCGACAAAAGCGTGTTCAAAGGTTAAACACTAATGAGTAGAAAGAAATTTTTGAGGAAATTCTTATAGAATTGTTATACTTATATAGAAATAGGTTTTGATATCTTTTGATGATTAAGTCATAAATTATTTTATACTTAAAATTTTTGAAACAAATTAATTGAGATGTATAGATATTAACTAACAATTAAATGTTTTTATTGTATTTTTGAGGGTTAAGTATTTAAAGTAAAAGTTAGGTTATGTTTCATTTGACAATTGTAAGCATAACTATTAATAAGTGTTGTGGTTCTGGTTGTGTGGTTGTGGAGTATCGGCGTTTTGGCTTTCAAGTTTTTGTTTGATACGCCTCGGGCGAAATTGCTCTCTGCTCCCGTCAGTCCCCGACATAGCGTAATGAGGCTTGCACAGTGCGTTTGATACATCGCAGGAAGCAGTAATTACGTGGTGGTACGCGTATAGCAACACACACACAAACACACATCAACAAACAGAAAATGCACGTGTGGTAAAAGCGTAAAAGTCTCGCCTGGTAATAAATACGTTCTTTAGCAGTTGAAGTGAGACCATCACGGCTCATTTGCAATGTCGCCCGCTTCGCTGCCTTTGTGGATCTTCTAATTAAATTCGTTCTAAGGCACACACCAAAATCGTCAAGCAGTTGACGGATTTGCGACTACGAACACACACACATAACTCAACCAACAAAAATATATTAAAGAAAAACAACAAAAACAGTAAATTTTTTAACCTAAAAACTTGATGTTTTGTTTATTCTTTGCAATACATCAAATTCGTGGTCCGTCGCGACGCAGTGAGCCGCAACGACGCGCCTCTCCGACGGACTAATTGTCCGTTACCGATCGTTTAAAATAATCAACGTTTTCAAAACGTCGGCCGTTGGAAAATTGGCAAGTGATGTGATGCTTTCCGAAATTTTCCGAGTGCTAGTTTCACGAGATAGCAACTCATCGTCGTCATCAGCGAGTTACAAAGTTACCACGTCTTGAGTTGTTTTTGGCTGACGAGCC
>JARJDS010011478.1:0-24880 GCA_030264155.1 Atheta pasadenae | reverse complement strand
TAAAATAAAATATTACATTTACTATTACTATGTATACCTAGATGGCGTTAGGTGACTTAAACATAACTTAACTTCTTTAAATATTCCCATAATAATTTAAATCAAATTAAATCAACACGCATTGTATGTAGATTATTTCCTAGAGCAACCATTTTTCTTCCGAAACGATGTTGATGGTAATGGCTGATGGCGGTGTTTGCTAAGCAAAGAAATACTTTAGACAAAGAAAAAACGTAGCGGTCGTCAAAAGACTTTAATTGTTTTAGAGAATTTAACTTAAAATTAATTTTAACGCATTTTTTTCATCTAATCAACGCTGTGGTTAGCCCGTCACACAAAGTCCACAAATTGCGATGTTTACTCAAAAAAAGCGGCCGGAAAATCGGTAAATCTGGGTAAAACCTCATCCAGGCAGTGGCGGCAGCATTTTAATGCTCGCGTGCATTTTTTATCTCTTTATCGATCGATTGCTTTGTTTATCGTTGCCATTGGAATTGTCGCGCTAACCGAACTTCACTCTCAAATAAACTACTAGATACCCAACAGCTTCAAATCGGAAATTGTGAGTACACCAAATACATTGAATCGAACATAAGAGACAATTCCAATTTTTTTCTCTGGGTGTTTACTCGATTTTCCACAAGCAATTAAAATTTACCTGCGCTGCTTCAATAAAACTTCGTTTACTTCGATCGTGGACGCTCGACACCGAGACTAAAGCTTTTAACGCTGATTAATTGCGCGTTAAGCTTTTCGCACTTTCTTGCATTTGCAATGTTTTCCAACCCCGTTTTGTTTCGAAATAAAAGAAAAGAATCGGTTTGATTGTTTTATTTATTTTATTTGTTTCAAAACGTAGTTTTGATTTATTTTATTTTATTAAATTTATTTTTGAAGTGTTTTTGATTGATTGGATTGTAAAAATTTATATGGCAAAGCTTTACTTTTACCTTTCAAGCTTTAAAGAATGAATCCCGGAAAGACCAAAGTAACGATAGGAAATGTTCCTGAAACTCTTGAGAACGCATAAAGTAAAGTGTTTCCTATATATTTAGGATGGTTTTGGGTGTATTTGTGTTTGAACCTGTGTAAGTTTTTTTTGTATGAATGAGTGAGACCGAGTGCCAATGTGCTGCGGGTCGTACAAATCCTCGACTTAACGATAAACGTAATCAATCTTTATCTGACAGCCGCACAGTCTTACTAAGTCGATATGTGTCTATACTAAGTGATACAAATTTATTCTTAAAAAATCCATTTTAGTTTTAGTTTTTTGCTTTATTGTTTGCCTTTTTTGCAAATACCCTGTATGTTTTTTTCTTGTAAACGTGTGTGGAAACTGTAAAATCTAAAATTTTACCTTATAATTTGTCAATGAAGAAATAATCTTCCAAATGGTTTTCCGATGCTTGGAAAAAGGTTTTTGCTACAGAAATTCGCCTTTCAAGATAATTTTTTTCAGATGTCACTCTTCACTTTTTTGTGTTTTTACATCTTTTTTTACGCTCCAAAACTCACGTAAAAAATGATGCTTTCACCACGTATCAATCAGGCAAAAAAGCACTAAAGTCAATTTTTATCAAAATAAACATTTGCGGAAAATTTTAAAAAGGACGAGAGAAGATGTAGGGCTACTAAGTTTTTTTTATGAATTTAATTAAAATTTTATCACAATTAAATGAAAACATTATAAAGCTTAAAGTTTCAGTTAAAACGTGAAAGACGTAAAACTTAAAAGTTAAATTGTGGAATTAAATTAAATGAAGACGAGGGTGTGCACCCTTGCACCCTAGACGGTGAAGCGTTTCAAATTGAAAGCTTAAAAGGACAGGAAAGCAGACGAGTCGCAAAAGCACCTGATTGCAAATGGCGAAATGGTGCACTTTTCGAATTTTGCCGAATTGCAATTTCTTCCCCTCAACTGCAGAATTTGACTTGGCGTGGGCTGCTGGTGATATTAAAATGATGACGCTTCGTTTGCCTCATCATTTTCTTGTTTCCTTGTTTCCTGTGGATTCATTTTGCACGTGTCATCTTCAATCCTCATCATCTAAGTCTTCAACTCCTTTGTAAATTCTACCAGGAAGTGGATGTAAAGAAATAACAAGGCTGAAATAAAGATTATGAGCAAATACTGAGATACTTAGGGTAAGGGAAGATGTAAGAGATGGTGTACGAGCGTAGTAACCCTCTATTTTGTAAATGTACTGACATTCAAATCTGTTCCAAGCTGTTTAAAGCATTTTATCTGAAGGCATCAGATCAAGCACTAGCAGGAATTAGGTAATACACTTACAAGGAATTAATTTTTGTTTGTAATATCAGAAATTACTCGCTGTATAAAATCCTTTTGTTGGAGAATCTACCAGTTACTCAGGTTATGTTTTGTAACAAGAAACAAAAGATTGATCCAATCCTAGGATAGAACTGAACTTCAAAAAGTTGAAAAATATAATCCTGTTTTAAAAAACGCTAGTTATCTTTGGTTGGTGGCATTGTTACGTTTCCAGGAACCGAGAAAACCTGAAAACGGTACCAATTTATTTCCCTCGTCTGCAAACACAATTTTTCTCTTCTTCTTTCCTTTATTTTTCAACTTTTTGCTAGTTGCCTCATAGCAACGTACCAGGTATTCGTTACAGTAACTACACATTCTCACACCTTGTACATTCCCTTGCTCGTACAATTTTTTTTGTTTTGTCCTGGTCCTGTCTCGTTATACCTGCCCGTATTTTGTGCCTTACCGTGTTCTTGCGTCCTTACTTCGTTACGATACTTCAATCGTTCCAGAACACAACAAATACAAGACGACCAAGACAAGAAGACAACACAGGGTTTTCGTACCTTTTTACATTCATTCCAAGTTATGGTAGACTACCAAGTCTAGCTGGATAGGTTTGTGTGTGAGCTTTCATGTTGTGTTGTCTTATCTCGGTCTCACGCATCCAATTCTCGAACCCAGAAGCTTGTGAGCTTTGTGTCAGTGTGAGTTGGCGTTTTCACGATTTCTTACCGGTGTTGGTTTGAATACTGGTTGGGCTTGTACCTTTGAGCTTGATTAAATTCGTGTGTGGTAGCGCGCCATCGCCACCAGATGCGAGATAAGCTAATCTACATTCGCGCGTCTATCGCGCCGCCTCGATCTTTATTCGCGCGGGCGCGTACATTACGTGTTTTGTCTTCGGCGTGCTTGTTATCGCTGCCATTAAGAAAAGACCAAGAGACGCTACTACTACGAAGCTTACTAGAGGAAAGCAAGGAAGACGAGCTTTCGTTTGCTTCTACAACTTTCAACCTTACAAACTGCTTCAGGCGCTAGCAAGAAAGACGTGCTGAAAACGCGCAGTAAGCATTGGGTTCGTATAATTCGTGCTTACTCACAAAGTGCAGATGTTTCTTGCACGAGGGGTTGATATATCTAGAGGGTTGCCTATAGAACAAAAACACAAATCGATGAAGTACGAAATAAAATCTGAAATATCTGAAAAATGAAAACAATGAAACACAGATTTAAATGTTTTCTAGATGTTTACCGATATTTATTTTATAAAATATATTACACAAGAGATATCTACACTGTACAAGATTTTATATTCAATTTTTATATACTCAATGTTCATTTATTTGCCGTCTCATCGCAAATTCTTTGTATTTTTCTAAATAATTCATCATCGCGTCCATTCGCATTCTTTCCCTTTGCTAACAATTAGTTAAATAAATAATTGCGTCATTATACATAGTAGTTTGAAATATACAGTACATAAACACCCATGCGCAGGGGTCAAACTAGTTCCAACAGAAAACAATTATATAATACTACACTGATTTCAGCTGAATGTAACGACAATTGCAGTTATGTGGGGACAAAATACAGTAAAACACGAAACGGGAAATGAATTATTTAAACTTATATAGCACCAGTCTAGAGACACATAAATACTTTATGCACAAATGGGGGGTAGAGAGCGATTTGAACGTCCACGAACATGAAATTCATTTTTACCCCAACGAGGCCAGAATTTTCCGAATGTAGTATTCAACCATATACAATGCAAACTCGTTCATTTTTTCCTTTTCATTCTATTTCTGTTTTCCGGGTTTTCCTTCTTCTCGCTCGGAGTTAATGTGAAATTCATGTCCGCGTTGTTGTATAATTTACAAATTACACACATCTTTTATTTTATCCAAAGAGGGTGAGTTTTATATCGCGTTTTGTTCACAGTACGCAGCCGAACAAAAAGCTTTATTTAGTTTAATTTAATTTAATATAATAGGTAACGATTGCTGCGGTTTGCTGCGGGTTTCTGCGGTTCCGGTTTTGTTCAACAAAAAAACATTTACGAGTATATCAGAAAATATCAATATAGAATAAATAGAATTAATTTACAATAGCTCTTTGCTTGAAATCTCTTACTTCAATTAGTCTTCAGTTAGTTTTATGTTTTAGTTTTACTAAAAACTTTAGTTAAGTGCCTTATAAATCTACTGGCATCACAGCTCCAGACGGCGGCGCGAAAAATGGCGTTTTATTGGTTCTATTACTTGTTTTTTTTTTAATTTTATTCATAATCAAATGTATTTGTTTTGTCTAAATTTGTGTTATCGTGGTTATTAGTTACGTTATTACCATTACGTTTTACAGTCTCGTTGCGTTCGGGCCGCCGAAACGGACTAGCATGACGTCACTTTGTATCGGGATGACATCTCCGATAAAAGTGGCCATCACGTATATATTACATTCTATACACAATACACACCATCATTGATCCAGTTACGGTCAAAATCCAGTAAAAATCGTATCACTTTTTGCACTGTTTAGTCCTTGTTTTAAAATCTCTTTAGAAGAGTTTCATCCCCATTCACAATCCAATAATATACACTGTACACTGTTCATTCTGATTATCTTCTTCACAGCATCCTTAAGGGCCCAATGTTTTATCCCAAGAATCCAATATTCAACAATAACTTAAAAACACTTTGACTCGATTCACATTTATAACTGTTTATAGTTTATATCAACACTTAATGATGGAGACATCGAAGTAATAGGAGTGTTATAAGGGTAATACTTAGATGGATATGTGTTTGGACCACTTGCACTGGGGTTGCACTAGCAGTTGCTGAATTGAAGCGACTTAAACCCAAGGATTCTTCAGCAGATGCTGGACTGCTACTGCGAGATACTTTGGAACGAGCTGCACCTTCAATGTGATTGGTGTCCAATTCCAGAATTGGTGTACCGCCTGGCCAACCCTCGGTGCTGTACCGTCTGTAGTTGCATTGATCGACGCCTGGTTTGGTGAAAGGACGTGTGATGTTGGGATAATGGGAATCCAAAGTATCTGTACCCTGTGAACATTAAGCAAATAAAGTATTTATTAGTATTAGATTAAGTTGTTTTTCGTGAGGTTTGTAAACTTACCGGTAGTAAAGTACTGTAAGCAGTCCAACATAAAGGTTTAAAAGAACCTTTCATTGTTGCGTCTTGGAAACTGTGGAATTGATTATCCCAGTCGTAGGAAACCAAACGGGATTCTAATGTCATGCCAGCTAATTCTGGCGGAGCTGCGATTCGTACTGGATTTGAACCTCTGTTGGTCAAAAAGAAAATTAATAACGTAACCTAAATCATCAATTTGTTGATTAAACTTACGGTGTGAGTTCTTGAATTCCCAAAGAATGTAAAACAGTAGGTAAACTTGGTAAACTATGACAGGAAGTTAACTCCTTTTGTTTGGGATAATACAATCCCATCACTAAGCAAGTTTCTTCTCTGCTGGTAAGTCCACCTAAAGTTATCGCTGCACGACTTGAGCTGTTGTAAGTACACTCTGCAATCAAATGATCTCCCGGTAAAATCTTAGCTGGTGTTCCCAATCTTCTGTATTCTTGATAATCAGCATCCAAGTTGTCATCAGCTGCGATGGGAGCCTGCTCCACATTACCGCGGATATGCCTTAAAGACACTTGCCGTCCAATGCGATGAGTTTTCATTACAACAGCAAACATATTAATGCCGGCTGGTTGGAAAGCTTGTCTGGTACATTCGCTAACACAATGTCCCGAAGAAACAACTTTCTGTTGGCCAGGGGGAATGATATGTCTCCAATTAGGATCCATACCAATTGATATAACACCAGCATCGTGCCTGCGTAACTCAGGAGTGTAAAATAATCTTAAGCCAGTTCCATCTAGAGATCCAATGGATCCATCTGTAGGTGCCGCATAGTGTGTTTCAAGAAGATAATAGCGAGAACCAGTTGGTTCTAAAGGATAACCTGCTTCAGGAGGGAAACTAAAACCTTCGGAGCCTCTAGCCCAGCTTGCCACAACAGTGTGGCAGCTTAAGGGTTGAGAACCTGGTTTGTAACACTGTCTACCGGTTGTTTCAGCTAAAGCTTGAACTTGGGGGTTGTCTTGGCATTCGTAAAGTACTAAATGTTGTAAACCCCAACCAGCGCCGGATACAATTCCTTGTAGGGGTTCATACTGTAGATAGAAAGAAGGAACACAATAAGAGAGGTACTAGGTTTAGGTTTTTTTAAACTTACTCTGATCAGATGTTGTTTTCTGGTTAAAGTAGGAAGTCTGAAAACGCGACACCAGTATAAAGTATCACCTGGTGTAGGAGGTTCAACACTAGGGTTGCGTAACTCCCAAGTTCTAGTTTCTTCAGGCCCTGGCGCGTCTTGATCTGCACGTTGTACAAGATATAAGGATTGAGTACCACGTGACGCTAAATCGTGTTGGGGTAGAGAGCCAGGCCCGACTGCGCCACCAATTGGTTCTTTGGTGTGAAATGCCCAGACGATGCGCATTGTATCGTTCTGGAATACAATGAAAGACAAAGGGTAAAAAGTTGGATCTCAACAAAGCTGTAAAAACTTTCCGAGACAATTGTCTGAGTATGCAATGTCCACCAAATCTGATTATTCGGCATGCTTTAACTTTTTAATGTCGTCCCAATTTCAAATGGAGCGAGGAGCGTACTGCAAGCTTATTACTTTAAACGGAACCCCCGGTCCTTGCGCGCGACGTCCTCTGATATTTACATAAGCGGCGACGGCGGTGGCAGCTGCGTTGGCGGCGTCGGCGTTATTTATGAGACCGCACTCGGAGGAGTTTCGGTGTCATCTCTTAATTATTCACGCAACTTTGCGACGGGCTTTTACCGTGGCGGCGCAAATGAACCATTATCGCGGCTGCCGACCGATAAGCAGCGTGTGCGTTTTGTTCCCTCAGTACTCCCCAAGTCCCTGGCTTGATCAAACGCAAACCCGAAACTAGGGACCGATAATTTTTGGAAGGGCAGCTTTCTACTTCAAAGCTTCTTTCACGACTACAGTCTTTAAGCAAAACTATTAGTTTTAGTTTTGTGATTTTGTGCAAAACTTTCTTCAATTGAAGGAACACACGACACACACACAACCGAGCCAAAATCCAAAAAGGAAGAAAACTAACTGCTTGGGGAAATTTCTTATTTCCAGCGAGTAGATTTAATCGACGATTCCGAGCGTGCGACGTGAAAGCGCTCGCGGAGATAAATTCTGTTTGTTCGATAAATAAGCAGAGCACGTTTTCGCACACAGTCCACCTTCCCCCATCCTCCCTTTTGAACGCTGGGGCGGCTACAACTGGGCGACGTCTACAGCTACAACCGAGGATGCGTTAGGAATTTACACGGAGCTTTTCTATGACAAATTCTATAGTAAAAGTTAGATCGAGGAAACGTTTTGTAAAGAAAGAAGATTTCTTTTCTGTTGACACAATCTTTTTTAGATAGCTGCAACTTATTTTGTTGTTATATCAGGTACAAAAAAATATATATTTTAAAGCCCAACCACACAAAATGCACTTTTGTCGAAATATCTTGCTTGGGAAACGAATGCGAGTCTGGTAGGTTGCCAATTGCCAAGCTTAAAGAAAACCTTCTAGTTCGTTGTGGGTTGGTGACTATAGACTGTAAACCCCGCTATGGAGATGTAAAGATGCGAAGCCGTGCAAAACGGCTGGGGCGATAATCCGACGTCGGAAACCGAACATAAGTAATTGGGCAATGGAAGCAAACCATAAGGGTTTGCAACGTGTAGTAACGCTACGTTTTCGAAGGAATTAGTTCAGATGCTTGCTGTATTTGATGAAGGGATTTCGCTGCCCATATGTTTTTGCAACTAAACGCGCCATTAAAAACATGCCATTAAACTGTCAACGTTTTTCGATGGGCTCGCAAAGATTTTCACTTCAACCTTGATGATTCATGGTTTGCCTCAAAAATTTAGACCTCACCAAAAAGCACTACAAGATTCAACCGATCGAAAACATATGGCTACAAATAATTGCAAGTCAGGATGACTATAAAGATTACTAGAAGATTTGCAAGCCATTAGCAACTTGACTTGACTTTGATTCTTTGAGACATCCGCGATCTAAAAACGTTTTTTGCTGCTCAGATAGAGATAAACCTCGTTGGATGGTACTTAATGTTAACATTAAAGCAATTTGCACTTACAGTGATGGCGATATCATGATTATCGCACGTATCCAAACGCCGTCGGAATCTGAGCACCGTGTGCGTGTTGTTCTCGTAACCCAGAAGAAGTTGATAGTCCTGGCTGGGATCCACCTCCGGCTCGCGATCGATTTGATTGCCTGGTGCGCCCTTTACGTGTCGATCCTGCAACAACAAAGATAACCAGTTTACATTTAAGTCAAAACTAGTTGAAACAATTCATGCCTACATTTATTCTGTAAGGGTTCTACTAGAAATTTTGTTACGGAGTTAGAGAGTTAACTTTATGATCTCCCCGAGTTCTAATGTAATGTATTCATATTGTTATGACGCTTTTGGGTTCAGGTTCACACTCAAATTCAGGTTAACGTTAAAGTTTTCGAGGGACGCATGTTGTGGAAGGTCCCGAGACTTCTGGGTCTTCTAGTTACACATGTAGCGTGTTTGGGAAACAAACATATCCCCAGCATCAAGTCGCACATTGCACATGTGTTTCGGTCGGTTGTAGCTTAAGCACTTCCTCATTAAGTTCGTGGACTCATGGCGGGTGCGGGACTTTTCGAGGGATGTGCTGGATAATAAAGGGCGACAGCTTAAGTGTGCCAACTGGCTGTAACTGCTAGTAAATCCTTTGCTTTTAGTATTGCCTACATTCCATAGCAACACAGTAAATAAATAAGAAATTTATAACAAACAGATGCGTTGATTTCCTAGGTTAAACCTATGAAGATTTGTTAGTTCTATCCAGATCTAATTCCTCCAGAAAAAAAGGTAAAATAATTGACTTTATCGACGCCCTAAAGCCATTCCTGGTTTCTTGTTAAAACCTTTTGATAAAAGATCTTTTCCTTGAAAGCAAGCCGTTGTCTTTGTTCAAGATTTTGCTCTTTTATCCATTTTATCTTAAGAGTATTCTAGTCTTCTAGTCAGCTAGACGAATTCGAAAGACGTTGAGAAAGAAGATTGAAGATTTAATTACGACATTGCAACGTCGGACAAATTGCATCGACACAGTTTGCGCCAAAAAAGCAAAAAATCGATAACATGACGAACAAAGAAGAGAACCAGATAAACGAATGACATTCCCTCGGTGCATTCCTCAAGCACTGAGTCGGGATCTGGCGGGACATTCCTAGATACAAAAGAATAACCGCGTCGCAAAAACGCAGTGCAAAGAATTTTCTTTTGAAGACACACAAGCTCGATAATTACAAAATCGCAAAAGACCGCAGCATCTCGCGGCCCCTAACGGCAATAAATAATGTGGCCAAGACACAGACAGGCAGTTCGGTCAGTTGGGAGAGAATGTCATCTTTGAATCAGACCCTCGAACATTCCTTCATGATCCGAAGACGTGTCCAAGTCACGTTGCAACACAAAGCAACGCATCATCATTTTAGTATTTGTAGTTAACTTTTATGATAACTAAATTTATCGCTCTATTACCAGACTTTAGTCTTCAAACTAGACCTCAGTAATATCGGGACGAGTGTTGTATGTGTAATCACAGCATCGTAAAATAGCCAATTAAAGTTTCGAAAGGAAGCAAGTAAAGCAGGGATGTGACGTGGGCGATGCTCAAACACACGATTTGCTACTGGTCGTACTGGTCCAAGTATAATGTCGTGCACACACGACGTCCTGACGTTTTGTAGTATGTAGTATATTATGTACATAAATTCAGTAGTCTGGACCCGAACAGAGTTAAGAGGCCAAACTCATGAAGACCACACATTGCTCCCAACTACTCCTAGTACTTCTAACAAGAGCGCAGTTTAAACTCGCTGATTTTAATTTGTTTGCTTTTTGCTTTATGCCGACTTGACGGTCCGTTAAAATGGCCTCTAGTAGAACTAATTTAAATTCGCCACGTTCGTTTCACGTTTATTAAACGCGTTTCTTTGATTTGCTTCGGTTAAAGACTCCAATTAAAGAGTGGGCTGAGAAAATTCTGCTTAATCTTTGAATCTGGTAAAGCTCCAAAAAATCAACAAATTTCATTAATTATCGCTCCTCAATGGCAGCACACAGTGGCAAGCCAACACCCTTAAATATTAAATTAACGCCCGATCGATAAGAAGCCTCCACCAGCATGGCATGGCAGCGATTTAACCCACGACCCATGAAAGTACGTGGAATGGCGATTGCGATTCGAAGCGTGACGGAAATACCATGTAGAGTTGAAAGAAAGAAGAGTGGAAGGCATTAACAAGCAAGGCTGCTTATTTAATCCAGGTGTAAAGTGCTTGCTTCCAATTTGGTTGTGAGCTGCCTAGCACCCTCTTATTGGTCTCTAGCACACTCTATAGGTAGGCAGAAGTTTCGAGTATAATTGATTATTTCGCTTGGACGACGACGAGCCTGCACCACCGTTTCGGGAAACACTCATTTATTCAGCCGTAAAAGTCTTATCAGATTCTACCAACACGTTTGAGGCGCGCTCGTTGGCATTGGTACCACACACGAAGATGAGAATGAGGGTAGGTATAAAACGCCACCAGGAAACATAAAACGACTTAAAAACCTAAGACCAACCAAAGAAATCCACAGCGAAAGGGTTTTTGGATGTGTTTTCCGGATTACTTTCGTATTAAAACGAGAAGTTTGAGAGTCGTTGAGGGCAATAATATAAATTACCGAAAGCGCCATGGCTTTGGTTCTACCTTTACTTTATTTAGGCAATAAAACGTTATCTTGGCTTATCAGCGCACGAAATCACCGCCCGCGTTAACGATTTAACTTCGATTCGAATTTGCAGATTTTCCTATCATGGAATTTGGAAGAATTTGCTAATGTGCCTTTTACTGGTTTTCCATTCAAATTTTTTTAATCAATATTACTAAAAACGCCCACGCGTTCTTTGGATGACGGTTAAACTACGTCGGATGCGCGTTGTGGTTGGACCGCACACGTTAAGACTGCAAGCGCTTTAAAGGCTTTAAGTCCACTTACCAAGATGATCTCAGCGCGATACGCATGCGCCGAACACGCCGTTTTTCACGTTAATGCACAAGCTTCGACCATTGCAGCCGACTCAACGACTATGGTAATTGGATTGTCCATAAACATTAACAATTGCTTCTCCTACATACAAGCATCATGAGCAAGAAAGGCAAAGTGAAACTAAACTTAAGTTAAGTTGAGCAAAATAAAATAAAGTAAAGCAGTGTATTGCTAAAGCTGAGGCAATTCTTACAATGTTATGTTCTTCTTTACTTAACTTTACTTTACTTTAGTGTTGTTGTGTGCTGTTGGTCGGCCATATAAGGTGTAATTAATATGGGCACGGACATGTTCGACGTTGCGGCTTATACGTCTTAATTACCCGCGCTTGGGTTGTATCAGCTCGCGAATATCGCCACGAGTAGACAACTTTACAAAGCATCCACCATATCAAAGGAAAACACCGGGAAGACCACCTTCACTTAGGTAATTAAATTACTTAAATTTAAGGCATGAGATTTTAAATTCTTAAAGAAAACAGACTTTTTGGACTTAAAACATTCCCCAACATTTTTATCAGTTGTAACAATCTTGGAATCTACTCGTATCTACGGTTTTAGTCTTCTTGTCTTTAAAGAAGTCATTGGATGATTAATGCGCGTACAACTTAACACGAACATACCGATACTTGGTTCGAATTCGAGGATAGGAGGAATTCCGCTGGCTTGTAAAACGTTGCACGACTCCGACCAGCGCATATTTCCGTTCATCGATTAGAGCCAGCGATTAGATGCCACGGACAGTTAATTTACATTAAACGCCAGACCAAGAGAATTTAGTCTTTGGATGATCGAAGGCTTGGGAGGGGAAATATGCTGATATCCCAACTGCTCAAATTTGGTTGGATAAACTCAAGTTGAACGATGGGAATGCCCGGAACGCCTTTTCGTTATACTAATGCGGTCATACATCAACGCAACCAACCAAAAATAAAAGAAAAAACAAAAAGAAGACCAGAAGGTTCTCACAATTAGAGGTGTCTTCGGCCTGCTACTGACATATTAACGGGCTATATTCAAGGACACAAATACACCGAAAAGGCTGAATTAATTTGAGGGGTTAAAAATCCTACTAGATGCTATTAATTATTATTTATTGAACTTTGACAGCCAATCAGAACGATTTATATTTGTTTTGATGTCTGGGTTTGTTTAAGACTAGACAATATTTAATGTAGATAAGTTTCATGCACTCAAAAGCTTTCATATCGTGTTTTCAACCTGTTTACAACTCCTCCAGATATTCCAGATACTCAAGGAAAATAAAAGTTTCTAGCTTATTATTGCATCGCTTCCGGTACTTCCTTGCTTGGCGTAACTTAGTAGCTTAGCTTCCGATACTGATACAAAACAGAAAATCGATGATACGTTATTTACTTCCTTCACAATTGAACCTAAAACTCTACAAGGACTATAAAGAGTGCTGCAAGAATTTGGGTATCAAGTTATTTTCTTTTGCAACACACCAAAGCCAAACTCTGCTCTACGGTTGTGGAGTTGTTCAGTTTTTAAAAAGTTTGAAGTTATTTTCAACACGCTTTTCGTCTCTGGCTGTGTTACGTGCAGAATTCGTAGATCGCCCGAAGGAATTTTGAACCGAATCCACCAGTCGAAGCTTGGTGCGACGACGGCGACGACATTAATAATGCAACGAGTTGCCGCCGCAACGTCGTCTTTGCTCTTGTTTTTCCGTTATATTCCCGTTTTCTTTATTTTCATCCTGCGGGTTAAGAAGGACCAATAATGGCACTTATAACGAGTCCTCTATACGAAAGTGGAGCAGGCAGTTTGAAGCCAATTATAAATGACGCAATATAACAATGAGCTTGATACAATTCAAGTTATTGAACTTCTTTTTAGTTAAATTACATCGGCGTTATGTAACCTTAAACCTCAACAACATCGGCAGAATTGAACAGTTTTTTTTCTGGTTTGGTTAAAGCCGCTGGAGTTTTTCCCAACCGAAGCCGACAATCTAATAGTCGTCATAAATCAGCCTCGAGACCAAAGCTCGGACCAAGGAGAGCAGAGGAAAGAAAAAGTATGGCTAAAAAGAAATGAAATTCGAACGTAAATGGGATCAATTAACCTGACGTTTTGGTAGTTTATGTGAAGCACACACAGTTATAGGAGTTTGCAAGGCATGCAAACCCGGTTCCTGCTATTTATCTACTTAGCTTCTTAGTGGAAGATTGTAAAAACGCAGAAATTATTGGATTGCATCCCGATTCATAAAATTCCACCTAGGTCCAGTTCTAGTTTCACGTCCTTAGTTTGAGAACCAATTTCCAAATTGAACCATAAGAAATCTAAAACCCAAAAATCTTCCAAGGGTGCAGATACTTCTTTGCTCTTCTGGAAAGAGAGAACGAATGCAGAAGTGGTAACTCGGTAGCGCTGGAGGCGATGAATCACTCGTTAAGCCTTCTCCTCTCAGCTCGAACCTTCGAGGTATATAAAACCTCTATCTGAAGCTATCTCGTTCTCTCTCCTGGTCATTGGACCCTAGTCATCATTTGCGTGTGTGCAGTGTGCGCACTTCGGTAACGAGTATGTGATCTGTGGATCGTTTACCGTCGGGCGCTCGTTACCTATATCCATCATTCATTCTTACTCTACTTTACTCCACTCCGCCGTACTCCAGAAACGAAATTGTCTTCTATGCAAATCTGCATGCACTGCCACCAGCAAGAGATACCAAAATCAACTATTAAATGCAGTCATAACTTTGGAGGGACCGTAAAATAGGTTTCATGCCACTAAAATCGTATGAAAAATGCATTGGGCCTAACTTATCCTAACTCAAGATATCTCCAAATCCAAGGAAGCTTAAAACACTCAAGGATATCCCAGACATCATAGAATAATGAGTTAAAAACCAAATTGATGATAATATTACAGATAGATAATTTCCATCTAATAGATTTAAAATCAATAATTTAAAGGTTTTAAAATAAAGGAAGCTAGAAAAGCATTTTGCATGCTGGGAAAAAAACGGTGTACATTTTTCAACTCCAAATGATATATGGTCGGCACACATTACGAGGAGACGCAACAAAGAGTTCATAATTCATACTCGTATGCGATGCACGTTATTATTTTTCACTAAATACGAACCGAACCAAGCGCAATCTCTCAGCGTGAAGTCCTCTCTCCACTCTTTCTCTCATCTCTACAACACTCTGTAGTCTCTGCAGTTAAAATGAATATATGAACGTATTGGCTTTATTTTTAATTTCGATTTTTCGGTTGATAATAAAAAATAATCAACCGAAATAAAATAAAAATATAGAAAAGCAAGTTTTGCATTATTCATTATGACCCAAGGCTTTATTGTGTTATAAACGAGCGAATATATTCGTTCTCAGGAATCCAAGCTATCCGACGCGACAGCTACAAAATAAATGGAAATTTAAAAAGCTGAGGAAATCGTAAATCACTTCTAAGGACACCTAAAGTCACCTGAAGACACCATAAAATCTTCACCAAGTTTCGTTTAGATGATTAACAAACCCAGGTTAGGTTTCTTAGGAAATTGATTTTGTTTGATTCTAAATTTCAAAAATATTTCAATTGCAGAATAGCAAGCTAGGACTTCCTTTAGTTGTTGAGTTGTTCAGTTCTTCACTTTGGGTTCTCTGTTATTACGTGTAATAAAAGACCGCCCAAATCGTTATTACGCGCAATTTAGCTTTGCACCGAAATTACCAATTCTGCGACTACTAATGTGAAATCAGAGAAAAATAATAAAACCTTATTGTGATTGAGATAAGCTGACCTGGCTAATTTTATTTTTATTGGCTTACTAATGAGATTATAACAGAATAAATCCAATAAGACTACAATTGTATAGTGAAGTTTAAATTTTTGGGGTACAGAAATCTATAACATTTTTAGCTTATTCAGTGGTTTTGAAACCTTTGAATAAGAAGATAACCAAAGGAAGAGTAGTAATGAGTTGGGTTTTGTTGGGGTTTAGAAAGGTTTCATCCGAGGAGCATGCAAAGGTTTGGATAAATGCTAAACCCGCATAATGAATGAAGACCTCATCTCAATCGACTGTGTCCTGAATGTTCTACAACACTCTCTGGGAGTTTTACGTGGAGTAGAAATTCGCTCATTAAAAAAGGATTTTCCTTCATCTCCCACATTTTCTACACTGTCACTATTTCCTAAGCATTCTTGTAAAATCTGTTGTAATTCATCAAGATCATAAGATATCAGTTTTAATCTCTATTCAATAGCAAATATTTAGAAGACATCTCTAAGAGAAGTCTGGCCTGGAAACCAATCAGTTTGAAAGGATCGAAAGGACTTTAAAAAAAGAATCTGCCAAGAAGAATGCCGTTGTGCCGTTGTTGTGGAATTGCTTGTATTCGAATGCAGTTGCCGACCAAAACTATTTCCAACAATTACGGTAATGATTCCCGATCAAGCGTTCCTCATTTTTGTTGTGTGCCAGTGTGTAGCTTCTGCTTTCGCGCTTTGCGCATTGCTCCCGAGTGGAGAGAACTTGTTGTGCTCAACTGGCACGGAACGCCAAACGCTCGAGGCTTCCAGCGAGTAATTAAAGATCCTCGGACCTGGTGCGCGCAGAGACAAAGCTACTGACTTCCAAGTCCCAAGCCGCGTCTTCAATTCTCGGCTACCTTCTTGCGCACAGCAATGCCAAGCGCGTCCGGATTAATTAAACGCAATAATAATAAAAATAAGCCGTCAACTAGCAAGGAAACCGCGTGCAATAAGCAAAGCAACAACCCAACAAATATTTTAAACACTGGGTGTCTTACATCTTCAAATCCTATCATTAAAAACCAAGTTGGCTTTGATACAGATGTCTCAATACAAATTGAAGTTGAATTAAAGACAGCCCTATTGATATTGCAGTTGTTTATCATAAATTTGCAGTAGTCCATTGCATGATGATAATCTTCACTCAAAGGATTTGTACCCTGTTGGCTGGGCCTTCATTCTTTTTCATTCAGGCATACCCTGCGCGATTGAAGATAAAAACACGCGGCATAATTTCGTACTGTCGGCGTACTTTCTTCTTGTACCGCCTTCATTCCTGCGCGCACGCCGCTGGAAAAAATCAATTTGGCCATCGTCGAGATCGTGCGTCGCGACCGGCACAAGAATTCAAAGCATTGCATTTGCGTCCTCCGCCAAAGAATGGAAAAAGGCGCGTAATTACTGATTTACATCTGTACCAGTTACGGATTGGGATTCTTCAGTGCCATTTCTTTGTCTTCTTCAGCACAACAACACCAAGCATGGACATAAACACCCGCTAATACCAGATAAAAACAAAACAACCAAAGGTTTAGTAAAGGTTGTACGCTTTATACTCAGGGTATAAGGAATGTGGTCGACCACCACGATAATACACATAATCGTTCGATTATAGGTTCTTAACCATATCAGAAAAAATGAAGAATATTCAATGTGAACAAACAAAGCCCCCCACAAAAGCAATCTAAGAGTTTATTGTGAGATCCCACGAGAAAAGATTGAATGTTGTATATTAAAATTGCAGGAAATTCTTCTGAACAAGCCTAATAGAAGAAGATTAAAGCAACAGTAATTAGATTTTACATCCAATTGGAATCGTTTCCTTGAATACCAATTTGTTCAAGACTCATTTGAAGGTGTTTAAGACCAGAACTAACATAACTCCAAGTTTTGTTTTGTTCCTAACCCTATAATCCAGGTTCTGGTTGGTTGTCGTTCAAAGCAACAGAAGAGGAGAGACGCGGCTATCCGCCACAAAGTAGCAGCGACAAGATTCCGATCTAAATGCTTTGCATTAGCATACATCGGCCATAAAATACGTCGTGCTGTAATAAAGAATTGAGCGTGTTATTACGATGCAAGAACTTGCCAACCATGCTGAGGGGTTTTGTTACCGAGAGAGGTTCGCATGCGCATGACGAACGCACAATGCACGCAATAAATACGCTCTCTAGACCCAATGCTACAGACATCACACCAGAGGTGATCAAATCAACAATCCACAATGCAAATCTGCGTAACAAACGAATACTTTGCAACAAAAAGATTGCCTTGTTAAAATGTGATTAATCAAAAAATCATTTTAAACTTGTATTTATATATCCAACTCTCTGGCGAGTCTGGCATTAATGCGAAGCCATGTTTGCTTTGGTTTGTGTACAGGTAAAAATAAAAATAGAGCTGAAAGTGTTTTATTCAGCTGGGAAATTACGTTGATATGCCTTGGACGTCTTGGAGTTTTGTCGCCGCAGTCTGGAAACAACTAGTTCTAGGTTTAAAACCAAACATAAAATGTTTGTTGGTGGTGTTGTGGTTGTTGTGTACCATTTGGGAAAGAATTTTTGGGCGGTCATTTCACACAGCAACACCTTGCTTGGTTTGAGTCTAAACATTTTAATACGAAACAATACCCAAGACGAAAAACAAAAGCAACTAAAAAAATGACGATTATCTTGGTGGAATATCACATAAATTACTATAAACACTAGTTTTATGCTTTTAATGCTTCAAAGTATCATTGGAATTGTCGTTGGTCAGGATATCTTGGGTTTGTGTTGTCTTGTATGAGATTGGAGTTGAACTCTGATGGGCCTGAACTCTCATGGACCACGACCGGTCTCATGGAAATGATGATCACCGAGCGCTGCCTAAGGAATTGACTCCAATGCGAGTTAAAGTTAGAAAGAAACAGATTGAGTATGTAAGAAACGCATGTGAGGAGCAGAGGAGCACACACACAATATGCACGCGTTCCGTCGGTTGTTTTAATGTTTTATGACGGTTTATAAAGCAACAAGAGGTATGCTAATACTCGACTCGGCATTAACATAACAAGTTCCATAATAGTATTTCATCTTTACAGATGACACATTTGAAGATAAAAAACAACAGCGTTTTTGTTCTTTACAGCCAAAGAATCAAACAAGGCATGTATATATCTTTTGTTTTTTGTGGAATCATTGCTATCATGAATTAATTTGTTTTCATATTTTACTTACTTGAAAATAAACTTGTCCTTGATCCACCCATCCGATGATCATGTCCGCACCGGCCATGCGGCCATCTTTGGAGAATCCAAAACCGACATAGCCAAGCGTGCGCACCTGCAGTTCAAACGTGATGTCCTGCGGGCTGGGACCCAATGACCACAACAAACGATAGTCAGGAGACAACATGGCCGAATGTGACCAGCGCGCCCCCTGTACCGAACACATTAACGCGCACGCGCACAACACTGACAGCACTAGTGATGCCATCTTTGTTTTTTATTCTGCTACTACTCACTGATGATGTTGTTCAAACACTATTCCATTATTTCTGCAAACAAAAATATTGTTATTAGTTTTTTAATCTTAATAATTATACCTAGAGTTGGTGGTATATAGTAAACATAAAATTGTAAAGGTGTTTGGTCGTATTATATAACATTGTGAATGATTGCAGTGTGTAACCATAGAAAAGACATTAAAGCGTTAAAACGTTGGAAATTGTTGGTTAATGTTTGGCGAAACGCTCGCGTTAAAAGGCTTTTATTGCGCAATAATAGTTCGGTTGTTTAGTGCCGATCGTGTGTAGTGTGAGAATGCGTCTGATCACGCAGTCAACAACATTTCGTCGAAGAGTTTACTAGCTGCAATGCATTTTCTTTCCTTCACTGGATGTGATCGAAAAAGGCACTGCACGAAGTCAAATAAAACGCGCTGTTTGGATATTGAGGTGTATGGTGTTTAACATTATCGCACGCCGAAAGGATTAGCATTAGCGTGCGTCGTGCGCGCGTGGATTATTGGTAATAATCAATAAGACCGTAGATGGTTACGAAGAGAAAGTTCCAAACATCTGGTTATAAGATCTACTAAAGAACACTTTTAAACGCAACAAAAAAAAACGATAAAGTGTAAATAGTGTAATAGGTTTCATCAGTTTCATGTTTCCAAATGGATCCAGCGACTCTAACGAGGTGTAATGTTATGAGCAATTGAAGTTTTTGATAGTTTTGATACGTTTGATGTGGACACAAAGAAATAGATTTCTATTTTTGGTTAGAGTCAAAGCAATACTAGCAATATATATGGAATTATTTAAGGAGAACGTTAAATTTTATATTGTCGATTAATTGAAGACTTGTTCGGGTATCACATCAATCAAAGATTTAAAAGGATTTGAGTTAATTCTAGCTAGATTTCAACGGGTTTTGTTGTAATTTTTGAAGTTGTATTCAAAGTAGGGCATGTTAGTACTGAAAAAAAATAAAATCGTAAATTATGCGAGTTGTGGAGGTGAAAATAGACGAAATTAACGCTAAAATGTGAGAATGAAGAAAAACAAGCAAAAATTTAGAGCTGGAACTGCGACTGGGACTTAAAGCTAACCGAGAATGTAGAATAGAGAATGGAAAGAACTGATAATGGCTGAGAATAAGATACGAGCCGGAATAACGAAAACCTTTTCCAGTTTCCAGTATTCCTTCAGTAGTAGTCAAGCAAATCTCAGTCCTTTGCACTCTTCTACTCCTTCCACTTCTACCGAATCCCAAGTCTTTCCAGAGCTCCTTTCATTACTTTTACCAAAGTAGGAAGTCTGGTAGCGTTAAAATATTGCAACGTTTGCACAATCTATTTGCAAGATTTAAAATTGGAGCAAAATTGGAGGAAATTTACGACACCGGCCAAGGTCCCAGAGTTAATCCAACGAGTTTTGTTAATTAATTTATTAATGAACTTGACAACAACTCACCCAAAACTCGAGAAACGGTCAGAGTGTTGAGTGAAATGTAAGAATTTTAATTACACATATTATTTTTTCATGCTTACGACTTGGTAAATGTTCAATTCCCACAGAATTTTTGTTGTCAGTTTAATCTGATTCTAGTGGAGTTGACTAAACTTAATTCTAAGTATTTGTCAGTAGCTGACTTCAAAGTTTACTTTAGTGGACATGAAGGAAAAAAATGCTCACGAAACAAATGACATTTATGTATGAAACATTCCGTTAGTTTGTATCATAAAATCTTTAATGTTTTGTTGAAAGAAAATGTGTTGAACTGGACTGAACTGAAGATAGAAAGGCGTTCATTAAGTTCATTATGTAACGCCTCATTAGTATTGTAATTAAATTAAAACCTAGTATTTTATTTTAAAAACAAATTAAAATAAATGTGTTTATTTCAAAAGAAACAAATTTTACAGGTTTTATTTGAGGTAGTGTTTTGTTATTTGTAACAAAGTACTTTAAAAGTAACTTTATAGAAAAGTAGCAAAACCAATTTCAAATTGTATGCAAATCAATTGCCCATATCGATATAAAACGCTAATCCGTGACTCTCTTTTCGATGGGACATAAAAAGAGCCTTATAAGTCGTTCTAAACTTCGGAGGAAATAACCAGAGCCAATACAATCGAATCCAGACCAGACTAAGCTATAACATGGATTTATATAGAGCGTTCTAAATGATTTTAAAATATTTTAAAAAATTGATAAAAGTTTTTTTTGTGATTATTTTTAATAATATACACTGTGTATATTTTATCAAACTGTTTGTAAAGTATTGTTGTTGAAAAAATCCTTTCAGCATTAACACGCTCGACAATAAAAGAAAAAACATCTCATTTCATGCCTGTTAAAGGATAAATTCCAATGAAAATCCAATGAGAAAACTTTTTTTCAACTCCAATTCACAATTCATGATTCTCGTTAATTTCACAATGAATTTTTAAAAGTTTAGAAGCAAATTTATTTAATTATGTTCGCAAATTTCCAAAAAAATAAAAACTTTTGTAATGAAACTTTGTAAATATTTTTGTAAACATTTTTGGTAAATTTTGTTCACGTTTTGTTCCAAAAGTTTTAATTCTAATGCTAATTTTATTTATAACTTGACATTTTATTGGATATTTGGCGCCTGCTCCAAAAATGTCGAAATTTTACCACATTGCCAACACATTTTATGACTCGCTCAATAAAACCGACGCTCCAAACGGCCCACAACAAACCGCATCAAATCATAAATCATTCCGTTTTCGAACGAAATGAACCACTCAACCGTGAACGTGAATATGTATTTTTATATACCATGGTTGTTAGTTTACCACACTAGAGCTTGACTACCGTTTCGGTTTACAAGGATTGTGGCGACGCAAGAAGTCAAACCGAAATTCGAAGAAGCATACATAATCGTTTGGAACGTGACAAAATATGAATTTGACATTTGATGCTGAACAAACTGGCTACTGAGTAATAACCAACACCAAGTTTAGATTTGGTGTCATTAACATAAAAATCGAAATAAATTCATTGACACGTTTGGTATCCAAGAGTGTTGACAGATTGTTTTTAACTTTTGATTGCAAATGTGGTTATTGTGTATTTAAAACAAAAAAAATAGTACCGACATTTTCACACTAGGATTAAATTTCGTTTGTGTTGGTATTTTGTGTTTTAAAACATGATACTTAAGTTATGTATGCTTAAATAAATATAACAGTAGCTTAATGTTACTTAAGTATTAAATTACTAGTCGTATTTAATCACATGACTCAAAACGCTATCAGTTATAAAATTTAATAAATGTATCACTAAGATATCAAGTTCAAAGTATTCTTATCTGAAACTAATAAACTTAGTTACTTAAGTTGATAATTTAGTTTACAATTTAAGTCAAGTTCTTGGAATATTTATTTTCAATCTTAAACTTTGTAGTTTTTTTTTACAAAATGTTGATTCTAGTTACACTTGTAGTAAAGTCATTTTTCTTTATTGGATTCCTTCCCATTGATCGCAACTTGAGTAGCAGCCAGAAAACCTACAAGTGCCGAGACGCTTATGGAAATTCTCTGAATTCAGTTCGGAAGAGAACTAAGACTTGGAACAGAAACGCACACATTGACTCAAAGCACTAATTCGAGATCTGATGCCCAGGCATTCGGGAACTAATTGGAAAATTTCCATATTCAAACGAAACCCAAGAAATTTTACTTTAAATCAATCGAAACGACACTAGAAAACGAACAAGGTGACTTCAAATTGGAATCTTGGAATAGCTACAAATTTTATGTCTAATTAACGTAAATTGACAATATTGGACTTTGTAGGACTTAAGTCAAGAACTAAGGAGTCAAAAATATAAATATATTTGCTTATTCTCTTATTCTTGGTACATTTTGTTTGATATCTTAATGTTTTGTTTCTTAAAGTTTGTTGAAGTTTTCGACATATTGACAAGTGACATTTTTGGTTTCCTTTTGTTGGAAAAGTTTAGGACTCCTCCCTTTTCCTCCGGTTTCTTCCTTGATAGCAATACAAATTCCTTTCTTGTCTGGCACTATACCTGGGGTGGTACTTGTCCAAAAATGTGTGCATTCACAAGCTTACAATGGCGTCGTATGACTGGCTTGAACCGGAAACGCATGACAGGCTTGTGCTGGGCGCCCGCGTCCGCGCTGTCAAAACAAATCGACCATACATACATATCGGTCGGATATTAAATTTCAATACCCGACCACATGCTTGGAAGCGTCGAACAATATAAATGCGTTTTACTCACGGATCATGGATCATGGCACACGGATAACATATAGATTTTTTTTGGTTTAAGTTTAGTGAGTTCAATATATTGGTTTGCTTCAGATGTCTATTCTGTCAAAGGATAAAAAAGGTGTGGTATGTTTGTATCCATATCGATGTCTACAGACCAAAACCCGAAAATGTAATCTAACTCTTCACTTCACATCCTTACACTACAAGTCTTTCTTTCAGCGATTAAAGAAGAAATGAAGCTCTGACGACTTTGGTAAAAAGTCTTGAATTACGTTGTTGTTGTTGATTAGATGGATTTCCTTTCTTTGGTCATCTCGCGACGGAGCTGTCACAACAATCTCAACTCGAGAGGAAAAGACAACACAATCCTTTTATTTTTGACAGATAAATTAAACCCTCTAAAGAGTCTAAAGAAATATAAAATAAAATAAAGGTCTAAAGGGTTTTTGTGTGTTGAAAATAATAAATTCTTTATTTTGATTAGATCCCGAGCTTATTCTGTTTGTTTTTGGCCGTGTTCGGAAATAACAGGAAAGAATTAGAGAAAAATACAGCACAGTCAGATAAAAGCTGAAAAACTATCAGAGCTAGAAAACCAAGATATCGAAAATGGGTTAAAATCGTTTGGAGTTTCTACCCACAACCAGCCGTTGGATGCGCCCCGATTTAATCGCATTAGTTTGCAGGATTCGTTGCCTCGGTTGTCGGATCCGGGGCGGATAACGATGTGCCATAAACCGCAGGATCCGACGCGTTTGCCAGGGCTTCACAATATTTTCCAAAACATCAGAAAGATAAAAAAATTAACTTTAAACGTGTAATCAGTTAATCAATTAAACTTGAAATCCAACTCAAAGAATTAATCAATTTCTTTGTTCAGTTCAGTCCAGTCCATGTGAATTTTGTAAGGTTCTAGATGTTTGGTATGCTAAAGTTACCCCTTGGGCCAAAAATTAGCCAACACACGAGACGACGACACGAAACATAAAACGTTGGAGGAATTGCGTTAGTAATTTTCAAAATTACACGTTTGGACCTTTCTTGAGCAATTGCTGCGGGTTGTACATGGTACAACGATTTGTCTACATTTTAACCAACGTTGAACCAAAATAAAAAAAATTGCACCAGTTTCCAACCAACAGTTGTTTCAGTTATTCATTGATTCCTACCAAACTTTAAGCACTTAAGCCTTCAAAATTCAACTAAGTACACTTACACCAGATGGTTTAATTATTTAATTACTTAAGTACCTTCTTAACTCTGTGGTTAAGTATAAAAATAAATTTTCTGTTGTTGTGGAGGCGTTATAACCTTTATTTCATTCCAAATCGATACCTGTTTGACCGACTTTGGTCCGCAACTAAACTAAACTCGACATTATGTACGTTTGTTGGCCGACTCGTGGCGTAATCAGCGCCATAATAAATCGCTTTTAAATTATCTCGTTCGATGCGGTCGCGCGCGGTCTTAGTACTGGTTCTAGCATCTCTTAAACCGGTAGCTACCTACACATTCCTAACCAGCAAGACATGGACATTACACACGATGAACTTGGCTTAAGTTAAGCCTTTAACCGAAACGAAAATAAGTAATAACGTAATAGCTACTGATGTTGAGCATAACATCGCATTCCTTAAAAGAAGCTCCAAACTAAGAAGCCTAGCTGAGCATCATCATCACGGTTGAGTTTGGTAGGACTTGGAAGATGGATTTAATTGAGCAACCAACAGATTTGAAGCACTGTTGGATTTCAATTGATTAAAACTACAAATAACAACAACCAGTAGCTGAGTAATGAGTAATGAATTAACAATCCATCAGG
>JARJDS010011447.1:0-21155 GCA_030264155.1 Atheta pasadenae | reverse complement strand
CCATCCGTTCCAAATTTCTCACCATCTAACAGATTTCAACAATCTCAACACTTGACATTTCTAATCTTCACCCGAAAACTGATTCTATGCACTTGCAGGTGGCAGCAATGTTATGGCGCCTGTTGGTTCCTCCAAGTTGACTTTGACAAAATGTTGCTCTGTTTGAAATTAGGTTAGGTTAGGTTAACGTTTCGTTAATGTCACCTGTTTTGGCAAAAATTTCGAAAGAAAATATAATATAATATTAATGCAACGCACTTTGTATTTCCACCCATCCTAAATTTCCACCCACCCACAGGCGGCAGCAACTGCAGTTGCTGCGTGGTCCTCTAGTTAACATAATTAAATTTGGTTTACACCGCATAGTAGAGAAATTAACTGTTGACATAATCCCATTTTATAAAAATATTAAAAAAATTATTAAAATTAAACACCAAAAAAGTTTAAACTTGAACTAAAAATCAATTTTAAACAGCTGTCATTTCTAAACTAAATAACATCATTATATTTTGTTTATACCAACTTATAGAGAACTTAACTGTTAATAAATCCCTAATTAATCAAAATATTAAGAAAAATTATTAGTAATTTTTCTTGTTTTTTTAAAGAAATGTTACAATAACCAAAAGGTTTAAAATTGAACTAAAAATTAACTTTAAAGAGCTGTCATTTGTAAACTAATTAACATAATTAAATTTTGTTTATACCACATAGTAAAGAAATTAACTGTTAACAAAATCCTAATTTATAAAAATATTAAAAAAATTATTAATATTTTTTTTTGTATTTTTTAAGTAATGTTTCAATAACCAAAAAGTTTAAAATTGAACTAAAAATCAACTTTAAAGAGCTGTCATTTATAAACTAATTGACATAATAAAATAGTGTTTATACGAAATTGTAGGGAAATTAACAGGTAACAAACGCTAATTTAAAAAAATAAATAAAAAAATTATTAGTAATGTTTTTTGATTTTTTAAAGAAATGTTACAATAACCAAAAGGTTTAAATTTGAACGAAAAATAAACTTTAAAGAGCTGTCATTTCTAAACTAAACAACATAATTAAATTTTGTTTATACGAAATTGTAGAGAAATTACCAGTTAACAAACTCCTAATTTAAAAAAAAACGAAAAAAAAATATTAGTAATCATTTTTGGATTTTTTAAAGACATGTTACAACAACCAAAAGGTGTAAAGTTGAACTAAAAATTAATTTAAAGACTTGTCAACCGTAAACTAAGAAAGATAATTTATTTTGCTTTAAAGAACTTTATTACGAATTAAATTATAAACCAACGCATAAAAACAAAAGTTAAATATCTTAGTTAATTTAAAAGTTACAGCCCGTCAAAGTAATAATCCAAACAAAACAAAAGTTTCAAAAGCTAAAAGTACAGTTGGTTGCCTACAATGAAACCTAACAACCTAAAAAATAAACAAAAAAAAAAATCATTATTACACAACTTAACAACTAATTAAACAATTAATCACTAAATTCTCAACACACAAAATAATTTTTTTTTAAATCAAAAAAAAAAAATAAGTAAACTTAAAAGAACACTTCAAAACCTCGTTGTTTAGTGTTGTTTAGACTTAAGTCATACTCATACTTACAAAAGCTTCATACCACTTCATACTCAATCCCGATGACGCTTCTTACTTCTTCTCCTTCAGTTCTTTTTCTCACGAACGTGAGTTGTGAACCGTTGATGCTCCGCCCTCTCGCATACCTGCGATCCGCGCGTATGTGACTCAAGTCGTCTGCGCACAAGCTCCGAACTTCCAACACCAACGTACTACAAGCTACCTGACTCAACCTGTGCGCTTCTGCGCATGCGCCCCTTACTTAACTCAATTCAACACAGGTATGACCAGGTAAGACTCAAACAATTTATTTTGATGTGTGTGTGACGTGTAAATGTGTGCGAAGTGAACTCAAACGGCACGCCAAACCAAACCAAAGACTTCTTAAGACGTGCTTAAGACTTACCATCGAGTTAAGACGAGAAGATGGCGTGTTTCGTGAGTTTGCATCGAGAAAAGCACAAAATCTATCGGAATTAATGCAAAAAATTACAAAAAATTAACCAAAATTAGTGTTAGAACTTAAAAAATTAATTCGTTAAGTGTACGACTTATTTGTTTAAATAATTATAAATAATTAAGTGAAGAATTTCAAAGGTTAGGAAGTGAATTAACCAAAAACAGCAAATCAATCAGTGCTAATTGTGATTCGGTCAATTTACCGATAAAATTATTAATTATTTAATAATTAAATTAAATCAAACGAAATTAATTACAGTTTTGAGGTTATTTACTATTTATTTTATAAATGAAACAATGTGAGTGTTAGTGAATGTAGAAAAAAACAAATGAATTGCAAAAAACAAATAAAAACAAACAAGTGAAAAAGAAAATAACAAAAAAACAAAAGTTCAATGTAAATAATGTGAATAACTGTTGTTTCATCGTTTGTTTCCTTTTTAGTTGTTGATTAATTAATAAGTTAATTAATTTATTAATGATATTCATCAAGACAACATGTCACATCGTGATTTTACTGAGGTATGTTGGTTAATTAATTAATTTTTTAAAAAATTTGTTTTCTTGTTGAAAATTAGTGTTGGATTTTTGAAACAAAGAGAAAGTTTGGTTGGTTAAAGTTTAAAACTCACGATTCTCACAGGAAGTGATTATTTTTGATTTTTTTCTGTGCGTGTTGTGTGTGAGAAGAAGACGATTTGATGATGAAACTTAACTTCTTCTTCGGTGTGTTGTGTTGTAGGTGGAGCCGCAGGGGACGCCGGAGTTGCCGCCGATCAACCGCAAATTGTTTCTTGAGAAGGTAATAATCATGTGTTTTTTTTCGTTTTTTGGTTTTATGAGGAAAGAAGAAAAAATCCGCCGGAAATTGTGCTCGTTATTATCGTGGATGTTGATTGGTTTGGATTCAATGATCTAGAAAATTAGATTTTGAGTTTTCTTCTGGTAATTTTAATTTTGTGTTAGGGTTTGATTGATGTATATTTTGAGGTTCTGTTTTAAGTTTTGTTGTTTTTGAGGTTAGTTTTGTTAGGTTAAAGTTGTTTGTAGTTTGAAATATTGATGTTATTGATGTTTGTTTAGGGGTAGAAAATTATTATTGCCATAGGGGTTGTTTAGAATTAAATTCTTTACAATTTAGTGGAAACTAAATGTAATTATCTTAATTAGTTTAAGCGAGAGAGTTGATTAAAGTTGATTTTTAGTTATAAGTAAAAACTTATGCAACATGTGGTATGTTATAAAAAAATACAAATAAAATACTAATAATTTGATTTAAGTTATGAAAAATATGTATTATATTAACAATTAATTTATCTACCAAGTAGTGAAAACGAAATTTAATTATTTTACTTAGTTTAGGGTTGACAGCCCCTCAAAGTTGATTTTTAGCTACAAGTAAAAACTTTTGTTACATGTTATATTTTTTTAAAAATTAATAATAAAATACTAATAATTATTTGTATGTTATGAAAAATATAATTTATGTAAACAATTAATTTATCTACAAAGTAGTGAAAACCAAATTTAATTATTTTGCTTAAGTTAGGGTTGATAGCCCCCCAAAGTTGACTTTTAGCTAAAAGTAAAAACTTTTGTTACATGTAATATATTTTTTAAAATTATTAATAAAATACTAATAATAATTTTTATTTTATGAAAAATATAAACCATGTTAACAATTAATTTATCTACATAGTAGTAAAAACAAAAGTTAATTATCTTATTTAGTTTAGGGTTGATAGCCCCTCAAAGTTGATTTTTAGCTACAAGTAAAAACTTTTGTTACATGTAATATATTTTTTTAAATTATTAATAAAATACTAATAATTATTTTTATGTTATGAAAAATATAATTTATGTTAATAATTAATTTATCTACAAAGTAGTAAAAACTAAAGTTAATTATCTTATTTAGTTTAGGGTTGACAGCCTCTCAAAATTGATTTTTAGCTACAAGTAAATACTTTTGATACATGTAATATTTTTTAAATATTTATTTATAAAATACTAATAATTATTTTTATGTTATGAAAAATATAATTCATATTAATAAATAATTTATATACAAAGTAGTGAAAGCTAAATTTAATTAACTTACTTAGTTTAAGGTTGACAGCCCTCTAAAGTTGATTTTTAGCAAAAAGTAGAAACATTTGTTACATGTAATATTTTTTTAAAAATTATTTATAAAATACTAATAATTTTTTTAAATGTTATTAATAATATAAATCATGTTCAATATTAATTTATCTACAAAATAGTGCAAACTAAAGTTAATTATATTGATTAGGTTGGGGTTGATAATCCCTCAAATTTAACTTTTACCTGAAAGTGCAAACTTTTGTTACATGAAATATTTTTTTTTAAATTACTAATAAAATACTAATATTGATTTTTATGTTAAGAAGAATATAATTCATGTTAATAATTAAATTATCTACAAACTAGTGAAAACAAAATTTAATTATCTTGATTAGTTTAGATTTGAGGGCTTTTGAAAGTTGATTTTTGATTATAAGTAAAACTTTTGGTACTTGTTATATTTTATAAAAAATTATATATTAAATATTAATTAATAATTTAAAATTATAAAAATCATATCATTTGTTAAGATTTAAATTATCTACAAAATAGTAAAATTTCAATTTAATTATGTTAATTAGTTAACAGTTACAACCCTCCAAAGTTGATATTACAATTAAGTAAAATACAAAATTTTACGTTGTGCAAACTTTAACACTAAATATTTATTATAAAAATAATTATTAAACTAAAACCAATTCTACTAAAGTATTCCTAATTAAATTCTCTACAAAACTCCCCAAACCCTTAAATTTAACTATAATTTTCCTTAATGTTACAAGCATTTAAAGTCTTAAAATACTAAAACTCCAACACAATTTCTAACCTAACTTTGTATTGTTATAAGGTACGCCAATCAAACGCAGCCTGTCAAAATGGTGACTTCTCCACAGCAGTGGCCCTCTACACAGACGCCTTACAACTAGATCCATCCAACCACATTCTCTACTCAAACCGTTCAGCAGCACGCTTGAAACAAGGCCTCTTCGCCCAAGCCCTGCAAGATGCCACAGCTGCCAGAGACATTTGTCCCACCTGGCCGAAAGCTTACTACCGACAAGGTGTAGCCCTACAATGTTTAGACAGACACGGCGAAGCCCTTGCCGCTTTCTCTTCGGGTTTAGCACAAGACCCAAGCTCACAACAACTTTTATCTTCTTTAATCGAAGCATCACTAAAGTCTCCGTTGAAACATAACCTAGAACCAACATTCCAACAACTCCAGCTGATGAAACTCGACAAATCACCCTTTGTTTTAATCAGCGTTGTAGGCCAAGAACTCCTCTCGGCTGGAATTTACCACTCCGCCATTACAGTTCTTGAATCCGCGTTGAAAATCGGATCGTGCTCATTAAAACTCCGAGGAAGTGTCTTCAGCGCCTTAAGCTCAGCCCACTGGGCTTTAAATGATCTGGACAAAGCTATAGGGTACATGCAACAGGACCTAGCAATCGCCAAGTCTTTAGGGGATACATCCGGAGAGTGCAGAGCTCATGGTAACCTTGGAAGTGCATATTTCAGTCAAGGGTCCCATAAGGAAGCTTTAACAGCCCATAGGTACCAATTAGTTCTTGCTATGAAATGCAAAGACACCCAAGCAGCTGCATCAGCTTTAACTTCTTTAGGTCACGTGTACACAGCCATTGGGGATTACCCCAACGCGTTAGCTTCTCACAAACAATGCGTACAGTTGGTCAAACAAATCGGGGATCGGTTACAAGAAGCAAGAGAAATTGGAAATGTAGGAGCGGTATATCTAGCAATGGGTGACTTTGACTCTGCTGTAGATTGCCACACTCAACATTTGAGGATATCCCGCAGGTTAGGTAACCAAATAGAAGAAGCGAGAGCTTTTAGCAATTTGGGGTCCAGCTATCACTACAGAAGGAACTTCAACCAAGCCATAGTATACCATGAGAAGGTTTTGAGGTTAGCCCAGATAATTGGAGATAAATCTGTTGAAGCGCGAGCGTACGCAGGGTTAGGACACGCTTCACGATGTGGTTGCGATTATTTACAAGCTAAGCACTGGCATGAACGGCAATTAGACATGGCGTTAAGTTCCAGAGATAAAGTAGGAGAAGGTAGGGCGTGTTCTAACCTAGGAATAGTTTATCAACTCTTAGGAGAATATGACGCAGCGTTAAAGTTACATCAAGCTCATTTGCAAGTCGCCAGAAGTCTGCAGGACAGAGCAGGTATGGGTCGTGCTTATGGTAATATCGGGAATGCATACAGCGCTGCAGGGTTTTACGAGTCTGCTATCAAGTACCACAAACAGGAGTTACAGATATCTAAAGAAGTCCATGACAGAACATCCGAAGCCAGTACTCATGGTAACCTGGCAGTAGCTTACCAAGCAATTGGAGCTCATGATATGGCATTGTTACATTACAGATCCCATTTGGGGATAGCCAGGGAACTCAAAGACACCGCAGGAGAAGCGTGTGCTTTACTTAACCTAGGTAATTGTTTATCTTCAAGGTCAGAATTCTCAGAAGCTATACCTTATTACGAGCAGTACTTAATGTTATCCCAAGAGTTGTCTGATGTTGAAGGTGAAGCCAAAGCTTGTCACTTCCTAGGGTATGCTCATTACTGCATTGGGAACTTTAGAGAAGCCGTGCGGTACTATGACCAAGACTTAGCTCTAGCTAAAGACTTACAAGACAAGATGAACATGGGACGTGCATATTGCAATTTAGGTTTAGCTCATTTAGCTTTAAACCAACTGGATACAAGCTTAGAGTGTCAGAAGTATTTTCTAGCTATCGCTCACATGACTAACAACTTACCGGGAAGATTCCGAGCGTTAGGAAACATTGGGGATGTTGTGTTGAAAATGAACGATGTAGATGAAGCTATTAAAATGTACCACAGACAATTAGCCCTTGCCAGAAACAACCGGGATCGAAATATGGAAGCTGCCGCATGTGGTGCCCTTGGATCAGCGAACAGATTAATCAAAAGATTTGACAAAGCTTTGGGCTACCACACTCAGGAGTTAACACTAAGGCAGGAGATGTCTGAACTTTTAGGAGAATGTCGAGCTCACGGTCATTTAGGATCAGTATTCATGTCTTTGGGGAACTATACACATGCTGTCAAGTGTTACCAGGAGCAACTGGAACGCGCTCAGGAGTTACAAGACTCCCAAATGGAAGCCCAAGCTTATGGTAATCTAGGCCTGGCTAGACTAAACATGGGACATTATGAAGATGCCATTGGATATTTAGAACAACAACTAGGGACTTTGGAATTAATCAATTCAGATCAAGTAGTCCTGGAACGCGCTAGAGCTTTTGGCAGTTTAGGTGATTGTTATGACGCGTTAGGTGACCCAGAAGACGCAGTAAAATGTCATGAGCAATATTTATCAGTAGCTAAAAAATTAAAAAGTTTAAAGGACCTGGAAAGAGCTTATAGGTGTTTGGGGCAATCTCAGAAGTGTCTGGGGAACCTACCAGATGCTTTGGTATGTCTAGAAAAGCGTCTAGTTATTGCGCATGAATTAAACCTACCGGAATCGAAAGCACAGGCTTATTTTGAGCTAGGACAACTCCACCTAACCTTAAATAACTTGGACCAGTCTATTAGTTGTTTGGAACACCAGCAATCTATAGCTATTGATTTGAATGATAAATCATTGGAAGCAGATGCCCTTAGTATGTTGGGATTGGTGTACCATCAAGTTAAAGACTACACTTTGAGTTTAAAGTATCACCAGGAAGATTTAGACATTGCGCAGGAGTTGAATTTACCTGGGAACCAATCCAGGGCTTGCTCAAACCTGGGGATTGTTTATGAAAGTTTGGGAGACTTCCAGAAAGCTGTGTATTACCAAGAACAAACTTTAGGAATCGCTGCTACTAGTAATGACCAGTTGGGGAAGACCCTGGCGTATAGTGCTTTAGGTAGGGTCCATCAGTTATTAGGAAATAAACAATTGAGTATTAGTTATTTGAAACAAGGATTAGAAATTGCGGAAGCTTTAAATCGATGTGAGGAAGAATGCAAAATCAAAAACCGTCTGGGGTTAGCGTTATGGTCCGCGGGGGATTTAGACCAAGCTAAGAAACAGTTAGAAGATGCTTGTGGGTTGTTAGAAGGACTACGGAAAGACTCAAAGAGTAAAGTGTTTTTAAATAAAATTATGATCAATGAGCTTAATACAAGTTATCAGGTTTTGCAAAGGGTTTTAATTGAGTTGAACCTACCTGAAGAAGCTTTAGTGGTTGCGGAACGTTACAGACTTAAGAGTGGATTACCAGGTACCTTAACACAAGGTTTACCAAATCAGACTACTCCCCAGAATCAACAAAATCAAAAAAAACGAAACGAAGATTTGTATCCTTTGAATATCCAATCAATATTTGATGTGGTGAACCGCCAAAGGGCGAATATTTTGTATTATTCTATAGCTGCAGGGTACCTGTACTCTTGGTTAATAGCCCCGACTAAAGGGATTGTTAAATTTAACGCTGTTTCCATTTTAAGTGAAGAAAACGAGTTGCAAAGCCAACAAAACCTAGGAATTGCCATTTCGGGTAAAACCACTCTGGAGAAGTTAGTTATGTCAGTTAAAGATAGTTTAGGTGAAGAGTTATCACCTTGCAACACTATCAACGAAGACTTATACCAGGACGATGCGTTAAGTGATCGTCCTGGATTCCTACGCATGGTTAACCGCTCGCATCTGTTGAACTCTTCAAATTATTCTTTAAGTTCCTTATTTTCGGTTGGGAGTGTCGGAGGGAGTGTTGCATCGTTACGTGGATCATCTCGGTCAAGCCAAGGATCCACTAGGATTAGATCATCATGGTATCCTTGGAAAGGACCGTCTTGTTTTCATTCCTTATACTCGTTATTGCTACAACCTTTTGAGGAGTTTTTAATGACATCAAAGGACTTGAAGGAGATAAAGAAGGAGTTGGTTTTAGTCCTAGAAGGTGATTTATTCCTGGTACCCTTTCCGGTTTTAAGACCTAACTTAGAAAACTCTGAATATTTATGTGAGAAGTTTTCGTTGTTGACTATTCCTAACTTAGGGGTGTTAAACCGCAAAAATACAAGGGTGAAACGTTGTCAGGACCATCCAGGTACTCCTGGTAATCTGAGTAATCAAAAACAAGAAACAGTTAAAAGTTTGATTGTTGGTAATCCTAAACTACCATCTGGAGTTTTGGATCAATTAAACTTGAAAGATATACCACAATCGGAACATGAAGCTACTATGGTTGCGGAGTTATTACAAACCAGGGCTTTGACAGGATCTGATGCTACCAAACTTAACATCTTGAGCCAATTACAAGAAGCTGAGTGTGTGCATTTAGCTACACATGTTTCTTGGAAGTTGAGTTCGTTGGTCTTAAGTCCTGGAGAAGTTTTGGAACGCACCAAGAATAAAATCTATTTGGAACAAGAACCTGTTGTTCAGGAACCTGTGGAACTTGAAGACGACGATGATGTGTCACCTGATGTTTCACCAAATGAATTTTTGTTAAGTCCGTTGGATATAACCACGTTGAAAATGTCTGCAAGATTAGTAGTGGTGTCGTCCTCGCACACCAGGGATCAAGGAGGTTGGGCAGACTCGCAAGGTTTGGGTACCTTAGTGAAATCGTTACTCCAAGCTGGAACACAGTGTGTTCTGTTATCTTTGTGGCCTGTACCTGATACTGCAACTAAAATTTTATTACGAGCTTTCTATTCTTCATTATTACAAGGTACCCGGGCTGCCAGGGCCTTGTCGGAAGCGATGCAAACTGTACAACATACAAAACACTTTGCTCACCCTGCAAATTGGGCTGGATTCTTACTAGTTGGGTTTAATGTTCGTTTATCAAACAAAGTCGCTTTGATGGGTCAGGCCTTATGTGAACTGTTGAAGGTACCCGAGAAATGTCGGGATGCCTTAAGGGTTACATTACATTTAGTTGAGAAGAGTCTACAGAGGATTCATCGTGGACAAAAGAATGCGATGTATACAACCCAGAAGTCTATTGAGAATAAAGTGGGTACCATCAATGGTTGGAAAGAGTTGTTGATGTCTGTTGGGTTTAGATTTGAACCAGCTTCCAATGGTATTCCTTCCAGTGTGTTTTTCCCACAAAGTGATCCTGATGAACGTCTAACTCAGTGTTCTGCAAGTCTCCAGGCTTTGTTGGGGTTGACACCTACGAGTTTGTTTGCTTTGTCTAAACTCACCTCCAATTTTGATGTTGCTGATGATATCATTGCGGTTATCCAGAGTGCGTTGGGGCAGTTCAATACGAAGAATTTGGATACTGATACTGTGGACATTGGCCTTAATGTGAGGTTATGGCAGGTGCCGGGGTGTCATGAGTTGTTGGCTTCGTTGGGTTTCGATTTGTGTGATGTCGGGCAGGATAAAGTAACGCTGAGGACTTCGAAGCAATCGAACAGGAGGAACATTCAGTTCACGTTGCAGGCATTGTTGGCTTTGTTTGATACGCAGGAAGCTCCCAAAAGTTTGACTGTGGATTCGTCCAGTAGTATGGAGAGTTTGCCGAGTGATAATGAGATGTATTCGGATGGGGAGATACCACCGCCGCAGTGTGCTACTCTTCCGATGAGAGTACCACCTTTTTCAAGGGCTGTTATTCCTAGGAAGAAGTTGGGAGGGGCTTTTACTAGTTATGTTAGAAGAAGGGGCGAACCTGATGGTAGAACTGCAAACCCACCAGATGCGAAGACTTTGTTAGGGATAGATTTACAAAGGAAGCAGACGTTGGCCAGGCCTGGGGGTGGTGAATCTGATGCTGCGTTTACTCCTAGTCCACCAGTTGTTTTACAGGGAGATGCTATTGCTATGGGGTTAGCTCACCAAACAAAGTAAGTATTTGTTTTAATTTCGACAATTAGCAACTAAATTGCTTATAACTTTTAAACTATATGACCTAGAAGCATCAAATTTGGTTAAAGGGTAGTTAACAGTATGAGTTATAACTCTTATAGAAACAAATTATTTTATTTGGTTGGTAAGATATTGCTAGTAGAAGATTTAAAAATAAGTCAAAACATTATAGTTTTTTTCGGTTTTCCTTTGTTTACTTCAAAACAAATCCTCCCTCAACTATATAATTTTGTATTGGGATACTGTAAACTATAATCTATTAAGTCTTCGTTGAAGGAGGAAAGTTATCAATTATTTTTGAAAATATCTTTTGTCCAAGTTGGATATTCATCTAAATAACAAACAGTTCTATCTAGTTTTATGGATTTTATTGAAAAACTATTGTTTCCACAATCACTAAAATTGGTTCAGGAGTAGTTCATGATATTTGGTATCTTTTATTTTTAACTGGGAGCAAATATTTTGTTTGGTTCTGGAGATATTTGCTTGTAGGACTTACTAAAACGTGTTGGACCCCACAAAAAACACGTTTTTCTTCAGTCTTTCTTCAATTACTCAAAAACTATTATTTCTACAATTACTAAAATTGGTCCTTGGCTACTCAAGACAAGTATTAATTGTTATTCCTTTACTGGGAGGAAATATTTTGTTTGCTTTTTGAGATATGTCTTGTAGAAATTACTCACACGTGTCGAAACCCACAAAAACTACGTTTTTCTTCAGATTTTCTTCAACTACTCAAAAACTATTAATCCTACAATTACTAAAATTTATCCCTGGCTACTCAAGACTATTATTAATTGCCCTCCTTTTATAGGGAGGAAATAATTTGTTTATTTTTTGAGATATATCTTGTAGATGTTACTTAAACGTGTTGAAACCCACAAAAATTACGGTTTTCTTAAGTTTTTCTTCGATTACTCAAAAACTATTCATCCTACAATTACTAAAATTTGTCCCTGGCTACTCCAGACTATGATTAATTGTTTTTCCTTAACAGGGAGGAAATATTTTAGTTGCTTTTTGAGATATGTCTTGTAGAAGTTACTAAAATGTGTTGAAACTAACAAAAATTACCGTTTTCTTAATGTACTCCGAAATCAACTTATTACTAATCTCTCAACCACCAAATGAAGTCCCTAAGTACTTATAATCCTAATCTATGATATATTTTTATTCCAGGATAAGAAGTCTATACCCACAATCAGAAAAGCATCGCCCTGATAGTTCCAGCTCAAGCTCCGTAACAGATTGGGAAAACTCCGGTCTTAACACAGTCTTACGCCGTTCCCAACCCCCACTACCCCCTCCTAGAATACCCAAAAACTTACTAGACATGACTCCTTTATACAATAACCTACCCTCTGGTTTTTGTGAGAATTCCTCAGACTCTGAACTAGAGAAGATGTTTTCATCCACACCAAACGTTCCAAACCCATTGAAACTTCAACATAACCAACAACAAAGACCAACGAAGAAACCAAGAACTTATACCTTAGATAGGTTATCAGTCCGGACTGAAGGTGCTCCTGTTTTGAACCCCTCGCCACCAAAACGTAACATTCTCGCGTTATCTGAAGAAAACTTAGCTGCAAATACCAACGAACGTTTGCTATACTTCAGACCCAATGGCGACGATGATGAGATACATGATGACGCCAACGAGAGAGGTGGTGAGGTGAAGAAAGCTGAGGAAAGCAAAAATCTACACGATGCGATCCTGGCGACGCAATTACGCCACATAAATAGGGAAATGACTCCGACGATTTCTGAGGTTTATCATGAACGAAATATTGGATTAGGATTAGCTCCACCTTTATCTAAGTTATTGTTAAATCAAAGTACCAATCAGGGGCAGATACAAGGGCAGGCCCTAGTTCAAGGACAAGGACAAGTTGCAATGCCGCAAGTTATTAAAGATTCCGCGTTGCTGGATAAGATTTCTTTAAATTTATTGGAGGAAGAAGAAACAGGGAGTCACGGTAGTCACGGGAGCAATGGAAGTCAAGATACAAAAGGGTCGGGACAGGGAAATTGTGGCGGGGCTGGTACTTCAGGTACTTCAACCATAAAAATAAAATCAAAACCTTGGTTGACGGAAAATCCTAGTATGCAACAAATTCACAGCTCGGATTTGACTACCGCTGATATTTTGGAACGAGAGGTTAAGAATAAGAGCAAAGTCATGACCAGGTATGTCAAAATTTTGATCCTTAACCTTAAAATCCTGTAAACAATTGTATAAATGACACTTATTGTTAATTATTAACAAATATTGTTTATTCTAGAGAGGCAACCAGAATGACCTTATCCAATTTATCAATGGTACCCTCAATGGGCCCCTCAACAAAAGTACCACCAGAAGACTCTGAATTAAAACGCGTATCACCTTTTTCCGAAATGTCCCGCCGTGACGAAGGCGACGGACGTTCAATCGCAGATTCCAGCTGTTCCAGCTACAAAGGAACCCAGTTCCGAGCATTTGGAGCTCCTGGAGAAAAGACACTCACCAGATTACGAAAAACCACTCACGCCCCACACGTCCCCGTCCCAGTACCAATGGTACGACGTACAAAACCCAATTAATCCCAAAAACGCATCGATTTTAATATTAAGAAATATTTATTGTTACATATCTACAATTTGAATACTGAATATATTTTTTTATGAAGACGTCTTTATGTCTTTGACCTAACCTTACTTTTGAGATGATTGAGATGAATGCGGCAAGACAATGTCTCATATGAGTCGACTGGTTTTCATTCGCACCTTGCCGTTGTAAATGTTTTTGCCTTTATTTGCAGCTGGAAGGTTCTTCTCGCGCCACTCAGACTCCAATCGGACCCAGATACCACCTGAAGGAGTGATAATGGTTAAATTTAAGTGTTCAATGTTTCAGGGTAGGTTTAACTTGAAGAGTTTACCAGGTCTGTGTGATTTTGAGGTTTTACTGCTTTCAATTTCAGCGGTGAGTTTGGTTTTAGCGTTTAGAATGGCCGCCATTTTCTTAAAAGCGGCTTCTTCGTGAAATCTCTGCATGTCTTGATTGCTTCTAGATGATAAATTCACTTGCCATTGACGGTATTGTACTTTTCTCTTTGGTTTTTTCTTTATCTTTAATGAATTACAATAGAGTTTACTGTTAATGGTAATACGAAATGTTGAGTAGTTTAAGGGTTGATATCTTAAAAACAAATAGGGGTACATATACCGAATTTAGTTTAGTGGTAGGGAGTATTAATAAGATTGTTTTGTTTCTTTCAGGAACGAAATATTTTGAAGTTATAGTTAAAAGACTTACATGGTTTTTTGATAACATGTTGCTTACTAACTATGATAAGCCATAACTACTAAACCAGTAGTCCCACAAAAACTAAATTTATTCCTATTATTATTGATTATATTCTTAATAATTTAGTCTTGACAGGGAACAAATATTTCAATTCGTTTGGAAAATATAGGGCGTTAAAGTCGTACATAGCTATTCTAATTACATGTTACTGAATATGACTTACTAACTTTGATATGTCATAACTACTAATATAGTAGTCCCACAAAAACCAAATTTATTCCTGTTATTATTAATTATATTCTTAATAACTCAGTCTTTACAGGGAATAAATATTTTAATTGGTTTTGAAGATATCGGGTGTTAAAGTCGTACTTAGCTATCTAATTACACGTTACTAGATCTGACTTACTTACTTTGATAAGCCCTAACTACAAAACCAGTAGTCCCACAAAAACCAAATTCGGGCTTATAATAACTAAATATACTCCTAATAATTTTGTTTATATAATGAGCAAATATTTTAATTGGTTTGCGAGATATTAGGTGTTAAATTGTGACTTACCTTTATAATTAAATCTTACGGCATTTGACTTACTAACTTTAAATAGCTATAACTCAATAACCAAAAGGTCCACAATAACCAAAGTTGGTCAAAATATTACTAAATATATTCTAAATAATTAAGTCTTTGCAAGGAGTCAATATTTTATTTCGTTTTAAAGATAGCGCTTATGAAAGTGTTATTTAGTTATCTACCTAATGTTACTGGATCAGTCTTTACAAATTAAACAAGTCATAACTGCTAAACCAGCAGTCCCTAAAAAATTATATAACCTCAAATTATAGCCATCAATATCCTTAACATATCACCCTTTAGATGGAGTAGAAATTCCAAATAGTTTTAAAGCAATCTCTTATAAAAGTAGAAAAACCTTATCAAAAACAACAAAACGTACCTTTTTTGGACATGGCACGGACTCCTCACTCTCTGCACTCGAACTATTTGAAGTACTACTTTCACTCTTCACCGTATCCTCTTCGCTGTCATCATCTTGATCACTAGAATCATCCTCACTAGGATTCGAATGCAAGTCACTCAACAATCCCAACTTCGGCCTGGGCGGCACAATCTCCAAACCATCCCACCAAAAACATTCCTTGGCCTCCAACTTACTATCATCCGGATCAGTCAACTCCCTGGCAATCAATCTCGTCAATCGATCCGGAAACACCAACTTGGGCGGATCCTCCGTCACCAAGTGCTTCATATTCTCCAACAGAGCAGCAATAGCCGCATCTTTAATGTCACTGGTCGAAATTGTATGATCTCGAAACTGACAACCGGACCGATCCTCAAGCACCTGAAACCTGAACGCACGTTCCCCACAACAAGGATACCTGCCGACAGGTAACGGCGGCTTCTGAGTATCCAAAGTAAAAAACTGTGGCAAATCCGGATGATATCTACACCATCCCTCCTGCCACGCCGGAAAATACCGCTTGCAAGCGTTACAGAACAAAAAATGACACCCGCCCCACAATCTCCAATAGACCTTCCTCCAAGTCTTTAATGTCTTGTACAAATTCAAGATGTATTCATTAATATCCCAATTCGGATCTCGCACATGCTTATTCAAAATCGATCCATCAAATTGCAAACTCATACAACTTGGGATGCAAGGTATTTGTGCACCATACTTAGGATTAACCAACTGTTGACAATTCTTACACTTGTAAACCCTCGCCATGGTACAGTAATGTCCTCGCAATGTCTCATTCTCAATTTCACATAAACTTTGTATCAACTTACAATACAACTTCGATTGAATTTTATCCTTACGATCCTTAATAGTCTCCACTTCTGTATTTGTATACATAGCAGCTAATCGAGTCAAAATACTATCATTCAAACACGATAAACTACTTGAAGTTTTCACTATGTCATTCATATTCTTGTGGCAAAAGTGTAAACATTCATTTACCAATGGTTCCATTTGTAAGAACGATGCACTCACCAATATTGGCACAGCATTGTTAATTTCCAATGATGGTTCATCACCTGGCAACACACCATCACGTTTAATCCACTTCATCAACCATTCAAATATATTAATATCACAATGCACAGATATATCCATATCTTCCAATCGTTGCTCTTTGGTAACATCAGCAAAGTAACCCATTTGTTCAACGAGAAGCTTTTGATTGCATAAAAAATCTTTTTTCAATCCTTTCACTTCATCACACACGTGTATTTCAACCTCAGAATCAGTTTTCATCACATGAAGACTTGATTTACGTTTTAACATTGTCAGTTTTTCATTGGAATAACTTTTTGGTAAAGATAACCTCTTCGATGATTTGGAATCACTTGAAAATTGACTGGAAGGTACCATTAAAGGTAAAATCGAATCCATTATACCTTCAGATATTACTGATGATAATCTTTCTTGTAATTCAGATTCTGTTAGATTTATACATTGATCTTCAAGGTGTTTTTTGTTTGAATCTTCTGGGTTACAATTTGGTATCGATGCCATACTTTGATCAGGTCCTAAGCCTAAACTATTGAGAGCAACTTCTTCTGGTGTGGGTTCTTTGGATGGTACATTACTAGGTATTATTCCTTTCAGTTTAATCCAATCAACTACATCAGTCATACCTTAAATTAATAATTAAATGTAAAAATTAATTTCATCGATACACTTACTTTATAAATGTTAATAACTTTTTACTACATTATATTTTTTTGTTGGATTTAATTTTAATTCATAGTTTATACCTTTGTGTATATTTATTAATAAATTCTAGCTTTAGCGTAACCTCTAAGTATTTTATTTTTAACTTTATTTTAACTAAAAATATGCCATGTTGACAGAAACGCAAAAAAAACAAATTTTGTTTTTTAACATATGCAACCCACTATACACAATTATAACCTTACCTTTTGATAGTAAAATATTTTCCAAATTATCATGAACTTGATATGCAGTCTTCAACAAATCCAAAAATTGTTTCAGTGGTATTTCTGATTTGTTCGAATTGGTGGAATTTGTCACACCTCCGTTCTTTGTTGGTAAATTATTATATTTGTGATTCTTCGCCAGTGATATCGAAATGGGTTTGTTTGCACCTGCTGGTAAAGATTCTTCGGATGTTTTTGGTTGTTGATTCAATGCACCAGCGATTATATGTGGATGGTCTTTGTGAGTAACATCTTTGACTGGTTCCAAAAGGGCGGAATCGTTTGAAGCGTTCAAACTTGGAAAAACGTCACATTTATCGCCAAGCATTTTTGATTAATATTTGATAACACGTCAAGTGACAGTTGAGGATATTTTTGTGGAAAATTTTACCACCGTTTACCTCCGACAAGAAGTTGAGATTTAGGACGAAACCAAACAAATTACGGGATTATTGATCAAACTTTTGGATATTTGCACGGTTAAATAAAAAGCGGGGATATAACACAAGATAAACATGGAAATTTACGTGACACGTGACTAAAATTGACCAAAATGTACGAAGTGATTAGTCGAATAATAAATAATAATTAATATGACGTTTAATTTTTGATTTTTCTCAAAACAAAATTCATATTAACAATTTTGTTGTAAAATGTCAAAAAATTATTTAACAACATAAGGTAAGAATCAGAGACTATAAAGTGTTATGGATAATTATGAAAATTTAATTATCTTTTGTATTTTAAAAACAATTTTATGATATTTTGAATATTTTTAGAGATATTTGAGTTTTTGATGAATATTTTATGATGAAAACTCGTCATTTTTGAGTGTTTTTTTTTTCAAAAGTAATTAATAAAAAGTAATTAAAAAAGTGCGATAGAAATATAAAATATGATATCCATTATGTTATTATCATTCATATTTTAAAAGATTTGATACAATTTCTTAAATATTTTGGGAGATATTTACGTTTTTGTGGAGGAAAACAAAATTTTGAATCATTAAATAAAAAACTGTAGTTTGTGTGTTTTCTTGAAATAATTTTTGAATAAAAAGATATAGAAATACAAAATAAAGAGGATAATGGCCAAAATGTAGTTACATTTTATATTTTAAAAGAATTACTTAAATATTTTAAATAGTTTGGAAGATATGTACGTTTTTGTTCCAAAAAAACTAAATTTTCTGACAAATCTTTTATTTGTGTGTTTTTCTCAAATAATTTTTGTACAAAAAAGATTAGAAAGACAAAATAAAGGAAATTATATAGCATGTTATTATTTTCAATATTTTAAAAGAATTTGTAAAATATCTAAAATAGTTAAGGAGATATGTATGTTTTTGTATAAAAAAACAAAATTTAACGATTAAAAACTGTAATTTGTGTGTTTTTCTCTAATAATTCATAAACAAAAAGCAATAGAAAAACAAAATAAAAAAGAAAACATGTAAAATGTTATTATCTTCCATATTTTAAAAGAACTGGTAAAATATTTGAAATAGTTTCGGAGATATTTACTTTTTTGTGGCAAAAAACAACATTTATTGACCAAAAACTCTAATTTGTGTGTTTTTCTCAAATAATTTATAAACAAGAAACAATAGAAAAACAAAATAAAAGAGAAAACATGTAGAATGTTATTATCTTCCATATTTTAAAAGAATTAATAAAATATCTGAAATAGTTTAGGAGATATTTACTCTTTTCTCGCAAAAAACAAAATTCATTGACTAAAAACTGTAATTTGTGTGTTTTTCTTAAATAATTTATAAACAAAAAACAATAGAAAAACAAAATAAAAAGTAAAGTATATAGCATTTTATTATTTTCAATATATTTAAAGAATTTGTAAAATATCTCAAATAATTTATGAGATATGTACGTTTTTATATCAAAAAAATAAAATTTAACGATTTACAACTGTAATTTGTGTGTTTTTTTCAAATAATTCATAAACAAAAAGCAATAGAAAAACAAAATAAAAAGTAAACCGTGTAGAATGTAATTCTTTTCCATATTTTAAAAAGATTGCCAAAATATATTAAGTAGTTTACGAGATATTTACGGTTTTGTGGCAAAATACAAAATTTAACGATAAAAACAAAAAATAGTGTTTTTCTCAAATAATTTATAAACAAAAAGTGATATTAAATAAAAATAAGATGGAAAATATCTGAAATGTAATTATCTTAGATATTTTAAAAAGATAGCGAACATATATTAATTAGTTTATGAGATATTTACGTTTTTGTGGCAAAAAAACAAAATTTAACCATTAAAAACAATAACCAGTGTGTTTTTCTTAAATAATTTATAAACAAAAATAAATAAATGGACAAAATAAAAATAAAAATGTTCAGAACTTAATTATGTTCAATAAATTAAAGGAATTAGTTAAAAATCTCAAATAGTTTCGGAGATATTTCAAATTTTTGTGGAGAATAACTATAATTTTATTAATAAAATTTATTTATCTGGTGTTAATTTGTTCTACACTTAATTAATATAAATGTTTGTTGTGCTTATCTTGTTTATCCATTATCACATCTGTTCATATCATATTCGTATAGTATTCATATCAAAACAAAACTAATGGAAAAATAATCATAATAAAAATGAAATAAATAAAACCTAATAAAAATTACCCTAACAACAAATTAAGATTAAAAATAATACTGTTACACATATAAATTTGATTACTTTCAACTTAAGCAGCCGCCATGTTGCCTTCAATCAATTGTTTCTTTAATTCCGGCTCGACTTTCACATCAACGCCCTCTACCCGCGACGTTTTAATAATGACACCTTTCGGTTTGTGTGTTTTGATGGGCTTAACCTTCTTCTCTTGCCCCAAAAACACAAAGTTGTGTTCGAAATATTCCTGAATGTCTTTCAGCTTCTTCCCATGCGTTTCCGGTAAGAAAATGAAAGTATACACAATTCCTAGTAGAGAAATGCCACAGAAGAACCATAAAATACCATGAGCGCCACCTAGGAGTGTGTTGAGTGGTCGATAACATTGTAACGATGCAAACATTAGGAGGTTAGCCACGCTGTAGGAAATGCTATGACCAATTCCTCGAATTTCGAGCGGGAATAACTCGGCTGTCATTGTCCAGGGTATAGGCAACATGCCGATCATTGAGGTTAGGACGTAAAACAATAGAAAGAAAACTGGAATCCATGTTTGGTCTGATGTGCCTTGTTTTATCCAAAATGTCCATAGACCGCAGATGAACATACAGATTGCCATTCCGAGACAGCTAGTCATCACCAGAGGGCGCCGGCGGTAACGTTTTAAGAGGTAAGAGTTCACGATTGACATTATGAATCGGACTAAGCCAATCAGGACGGAGGCAAGGTATGGATTTACAGTTGCTCCCATTTCCTAAAAGAAAATAAAAAAAAACAATTTAGTTTGACTATGATTGTTTATAACTTTTAAAATAATTAATAATTTTAGTCCCACTAAGAACTAAAATATTATTTATGATATTATGTATCTTGAGTCTAAATATAAAATATGTGGTACTACTGGTTTAGTAGCACCAGGTCCTCAAAGTTTGAGTTGTTCAAAAGACAAAAATAGCGTAAACTTGTAATATAAAGTTTACCAACAAATAACTTCTAGAGTAAACAACATTTTCTCTCTTTGTAAAAACCTAAATGTTACCAATAACATTTTTTATTTTGTAAAACAATATACAAATGGTGGGACTACTGGTTTAGGAGTTATAGCTCTACAAAGTTAACTTAATTCATTCCACAAAAAACAACTACAAGAAAACTATAAGATATCTTTAACAGCCTGTATCTTTTATATTAAATAACAATATTACTCCATCTAATAACCAATTTATTACCAATAATATTATGTAGTTTGTG
>JARJDS010011434.1:0-14687 GCA_030264155.1 Atheta pasadenae | reverse complement strand
AGCGATAATTTGCGAACTATAAAAGTTTTATATGCCAGAACTAAAAATAAGATAATCCAACTGTTAACCTGGATATTCTTTAAGTCGAGAAAGGGTTAGTAATAGTAAGAAAACAGAAAATAAAATAGAATGTGAGGCTTTAAAGGCAACGGCAGACCCAAACATGTGACCATGTGAAAAGGTTGCAAGAGCGTTGGTGGAAGGTGAGTTTGAACGCTTTTCCGAACATTAAGATGTTTATCTATGCACAATATATGTGCCGATGTTCTGCGCGAGCATGAAACAAAGCATATGTTTAATTCAGATATGTGTTGTGTGCAAAGGGGCGCATAACCTCGAACACGTGTGGGTATAGGCATGGCCGGGATACATCGAATCAAGGAAATAATTAACCGATGAGGCCATCACGCAAACTTTCTCGTAAATCGCTCGAATCCATTAATCCGAGTATTCTTGACAAGAGGCGTATCACGCACCATCATTTGAAAAATAACCCCTCACCAACCACCGCTGAAACTAAACCGAGCTGCTTTTAATGATCTAACAAACAAAACAAACACAGCCTTGGGAAAATGGTGGATGAAAATTTCGGGAATAACTCCTCCTAATTTATTAATTGTTTGTTATCATGCCCTTCCATGAGCATGAATAAAGAAAAACCTTTATTTTATTTGCTTCATATAAAATATCGCCAAATCAGCGGATGCATATTTGCTCAAATGGAAAATTTTTATAAGGAAGATAAATTTACGATGTATGCTGATGAGCCAGAATTTGCGTAGGCCCATTTTGCAGGGCTATATTAGCACATTATTCACACGTATGTCTATTTATTGGTTTCATTCAAGCGTAGTGAAAGCTCGCCTTTTGTTTGCGTTAATGCCGTAGTGATTCCGACGATAAAACCACCCCGTAATGATCAATTTGTAACCAGAAATCGAAAACCCGTAATCGTAAAATCACGGGACTAGCAATTAAAACCAAAATCATAAATACGTAAAATTATAATTATCAATACCATTGTGGATGTGTGACATTTGCAAGTTGGACGAAAGTGCGACAGGCGAAGACGTGCAATTTGCAACTGTGCCTACCAGACGTGCTTGTTAAGTGAAACACAATGGGCGCATAAAACATGCCCGTTCGCCGTTTCCTCCAAACCAACCCTATCAGGGGATGTCCTCGTACCAGCGTCCACGATTTACAAGTCGATGTGAGTGTGTAAGTTGGGACGAAAGCAGAGGAAGTAAGACTAGCAAAAATACCTACATTGCCGGCACTGCACCCTTTCCTTTATTTTACTCAGCGACGTTTCCGTTTTCATTTTCACTTCCGCTCGGATAATAAAGACTGATTATTTCGTGCGTTATATTTCTCGGCATCCTGGATACGAATATTTATACTCCCACATTCTTGACTAGCACGCACGAGGCAGCAAATACGCCCCCGTACTAAAACGTAAAATGTAACAAGTATCCACACAGAAAACGTGAAAATGAGAAAAGCTTTTCTTTTACTTAAATAAACGTACTTTGCAAATATACCCTCATAAAACCTTCTGACGAGACATCACAAGAAGTGACATTTGTTTGTAATAACTTTTGTGACTGTACACTTAAGTACAAGACCGAAAGTGTGCCTATCTTATAAACAAATAAAAAATAAAGTAAAGAAAACAATGTAGCCAAACGTTACCGCTCGTAATTTTTGCAATAAAATGAAACATTTAGGTTGCGCCCAGAAGAAACAAAACCAGAACAAAACCAGACAAAGAAAACCGGAAGTTTTCAATGGTCATATGCAAACATATAAATTCAAGTCCCGACGTGCATGCAATGATAAATAATTTCAAGGAAACTGTTTAGCCAGCAACGCAGAGGTGAATTAAACGGCAGGGGCAGCGGTGACGGCAGCGCTATTGTTATCTATTGTGCGATGGATATGGGATATCTATGCCCGTCGCATTTCCTAACGCCGGCGGGCCCTCTGGCAATATTTCACAGATATTGCCACCGTCCCCGCGGCCGAAGCACACGAAAACGAAACGCTTTAATCTCTGCCCCTCTTCTTCGCACATACCTCTCTGGTTGTTTCGCCGGTTCGCACAGATCGAGTCGAAGCAGTTATGATGTTTAAATTCAAACCTGCACATTGCTCCGATTTAATTACTTACCCGGCACATTAGCGTCGCCGGTAATCGCTTTAACGCTCGCCATAATACAAAATATATCCGTAGGCGCTGCAGGAACTCGACCACACTGCGATTTGAGCCACAACCGCAACACCATTTCACGCCATTTGTGCTGAACGAAGTATTAAACTGAACAAGATTTTCTACATCACAATACCCCAGCTAATAATTGAATATAACAAATAACTAAATTTAAAAATATGTTTTAACCCTCCCGAATCATAAATATTCCACCAAACATTCCAATGCAGCATTGCTCAGAGTACTTGCATTCCGAAACCATTACGACCTCAGTTTTAAGCCAATTAATACTCAAAATATAGATTCCGTGAAATTCTAATATCCTTTATACCCGAACGCCCGGCGCCTCCGCAATATATACACTTGTGTGCAAACGAGAATATTCATTACGCCAGCCAGCGCGCCAACGGCGGCTTGCCGCATTCAGCGACTTGTAATTCCGCGCCCAAAATTATTATATAAATCAAGTTTAAATACATACGATTGTGCTAACAAAAACTCTTCGTAAATTCTGGTAGGAATTTCGGCGCGGCGGCGATTAATACAATTTCATATTGTCCGAAACGCACAAAGCTTGCCGAGGGTTTTAAATTACCCATTGTTCGATGTATTAATAAAGAAGTTTTCTACGGAATTGAATTGAACGAATTTTAATCGAGCGGCTTTAAATTCCACCATGAAGGTCATGTACAATAAAATGTTTGCGACTCAAATTTGATATTTAAATTTTTAGAAGTGGAACAGTTTGGTGTCCTTCCCTTCAGATATACATACAGTGGTTACCAAGTAGAATTTAATTAAAATCCAAATCTCCAAGTATTTTCTGCGTTTGTGACGTTTTGCAGTGGCAACGGCGACGAGTTTAGTGCAAGAAGAAAGTAAGTAGATGAGGTCTTATCACACCTTGAGCTTCGCAGGCGAAAACTAAACTAGTGCACATCCTTGCAGGAATAAGACGCTTACACTGCTACTTTATTTCCTCTCATTTCAGACCCGAAGTGTGTCAAAGTGACTCAATGTAATTTGCTTTCTCTTAGATAATAAAATTGCCACTAACAATCATCGTTTCTTTTTATAAAGAACTCTAAAAAACATTTCATTTATTGAATTGCATTTTATTGATTATTAAATATTATTCAGCTTGCAATTAGGACCATCCTTATGTTACAATTAAAAGTAAGAAATTAATATTAATATTAATAAATTAAAAAAAACTATTTTATTTTTTATTTTATCAAAAAGGTAGAATACGTCAATCAACGGATACGTTATAATACCGCAATATCGAATTAACCGCTTACTACCGGTTGCCTATCTCCTGATTTTCCCTAGCGAGTCGACCACTGATTATTTATTCAGGCAGCGTATAAATTTCACCCCAATTTCAAAGCGCCCTCAATTTATGACATGGATTCCATCCGATCATACTGACGTCGACAATATTTTACGCTATGTAAATAAAATGCAAGTAAACCAAAGTATGTCGTAACCAAAAAAACGAAATGTCACGATAATAGATTATTTCAATTGTTCAATTCACTGTCACATAAAAACTAGCAGCACTATGTAAGTGTATCGATTTTGGTCGCTGCATATTTTAATATTTATCGCTTTCATACTCCGCGAGGTTATAGTATTCGGAAAAAAGTTAAGTTAAATTATCCCCTGAAGAAAATAATGGCTCCGTGGGTACTTGCCAGGTCTTATAATACGCAATTAAGAAGTCAATGGAAAAGTAAAGAATCGAAAATGTGCTATCGCGTATGACGCCTGGGTTGCCCGGCGCCTCCACATTGCTTCACCGAAATCCATTTTCGTAGAAAGCGGGCGCGCCTGACTCGTTCGCTCGCTAACGAATTATCTATACTTAACGAAGTTAAATGAGCTCAAACGATGGGGCATCGGGAAAAAGTTGATACTTTATTTATACGTAAAATACATGGCCGAGAACTCGAGAACGCGCAAGCGCGCTTGCTCTCTATCCGAATGCTTAACTTTCCGATTAATCTTTCATAAAGTCCTGAAATTACTTTAAGACTCTTTTCCGCTCTCACGCTGTCAACTACTTATTTCTTGATAAATCCAGAAAAAAAATGTACATACCCATCAAACAAACGGGTTGTTTTTTGTTTTAATTTTTAAGTTTCACTCACCTGCAACAAAAAAATAACATAGATTAGTGACGAAATTCGTAAAAAAATTACATGCTAAGTGATCAATTGTAACAAAAAACATAACATTTGTATTTGGAAACACATTTCCGAAGAATAGGCGGGGATCCGATTGAAAACGTATTCAATTGTCACACAAAAAATATCACGTTTGCGTAGGTATATATTTTGAAACTCTGCGTGCGTCGCATCACATCAAACTCGTGTTTTTTTGTTTATTTTCTGTCGGAAGCGAAACAAATAGTTTCAAAAATGGTGACGGGTTTTAAACTGATGCGCAAATAAAAACAAGCACGCTGTGCGTTAATCCTGTTCTTCATGTAAATTTATATAAACGTCAAAACCGACAAAATTTCCCCAACAACAATAGAACCACCAGTAAAGGATAGAACACACTATTAATGAAACAAATAATTAAACAAATATTTTAAATATTTTCACTGCAAATCGTTCAAATATTTGCGTTTATTAGCGTTAAAAAATGAAGAAATAATTAACTGATAGATATATTTTTTAAATTACAAAACCCAATCAATAGAATTAGTTTGAAGCAAAATACTCCGATAGATATTCAATCAATTCGGTAATATTTCTCGCATGTTTCGACAATTATTAAACATTCCGCGTTGACGTCGACAGCGAGACGACTGCATATAATTTTCGGGCGCTATGTAATAATATTTATCGCTTGCCAAAAATACGTAATCCCCTAGTTAGTGCCGTTTCCACACAATACTGTTTTAATTCGTTTTACAAGCCAAAAATAACTAACGGGTATTTAAATACGATACAAGTAAACTATTAAAATGTCCAAAACAATATATACAATGTTATACAAATTTTGGTTGTTTGTTAATTATGAAATTATTATTAAAATTTAATTAACGTTTAAATTTAGATATTTTCTAATGAAAGATTTAATTTATAACAATACTATATCTGCAATTAAATGAATTTTTTAATACGGCTTGGAATTTAATTGGAATTTCATTAAAATGTTATCGTATTATTATTAGAATATAGAGAACGTAATAAATCGATTGGAATAATTGGTTCACAACGAAATGCGCGCAATGTGTATCCAAATAGCATCAAATGTTTTGAGCGATTAACGATGTTATTAATCGCAGAGAGATGAAATTATCGTTGGAATTGTTGAAGAGTTTAAACGCCGTTGTTGTGCTATGCACCGAGAGGATAATCGTAGCTTGAAACATTGAAGATAATCACATTAAAGTTCACCTAGATGTGATTATATTAAAAATCAATGATAATTTTAAGCGTATAATTTTAAAATAGTGACAAACTAAATAAATATTCGTGACCAAATAGTTTGATTATTCGACAGGACATTAGCTAATTGCATTTCTGAACGAAACAAAACTAAATGGATAAACTATGCAACTTATGTAACATTTTCGAAAATAATCATCTATATTGTGCCAGTTTCCGACATGTCTTCCAGGCGGGAGAGACAGGTAGACACAACGAGGGCGCAGCGCTAGGCGCCGCGACGCCGATGCGGCCTGCTGTCTAGTCGATAATTTAATAACCGGATTACCTCCATCCCATTCCATTCATTTTGGTGTGCAATGCGGGACTTTGCAACTGGCAACGTTCTGTCCGAACATACAAGTTGATCGTCCTGGCGATAAATGCATCGCATTCAGCGTCCGGTTTGGCCCAGTTGCATTATTCAAAACGATATTCTCGCCCGTCCTCACCGAGGTGTCAATCAATTACTCCCTCATAACTTTGCAAACAAACAATACTCAGATTATCCGTTATTGTACCATGTACATGCGGCACCGTACCGAGAATCTTAGATTGGTTAACGTAATAAGAGTTGTAAGATAATTCAGTAAGGAGTTTGATACTAAGCAAATACTAATTTCCCAAATGCATTTAGATCTCAATCTAAACTGTCAAATCCAAATCAAATTTCAGCAATAATAATAATTGATAATCAACTAGGAACGGACTGTTGTAATTCAAGATGTTTCAGGTTGACTTGGCCAAGACGTGGTTGTGTCTTTCAATTTATGTTTTCTATGAAAAAAAGTACGCTTGTTAAGACTTGTTAAAGCTTTAATGCACAAATTGTATTGGAATTGTCTGGTCGTTCATGTAATTTACTTCCGTGCGTGCAGGTGAATCCGTAGAAATTCGACGTTGGGCCGCACCGCAACGGGCATAGTTGTGATTCCCAAGAGTCGACAAGGCCGTCAATAATGATACGGCAAACAAATTGAATCCGACGGTCGGTTGTGTTCGGGCCGGCGGTGGCGTCGTGCGCAAACAACAACGTCGCCATCGATGTGTATAAGCCGCGCCACTCGTGCGTGATGCGAACGAACCGCGACCACATCGAAGTCGCTTCGAAACCATCCACCCGCCGAGCCAGTGCCAACCAAACCAAGCGTGCGACGGCGCGACATCGACGGCTGTCGATATGCTGATGGCCGATTCCCATCAGAAACGTCCCGCGTCACACACAACGTTAATTTAATCACTATTTATTTCGTACGGGCGCACGCACACCACAAAACAAAACAAAGCACTATCTAATCCTGGTCCTAAACCCACAATTCCAACATTTACAAAAAATAAATAAAAAAATTGCACCCCAAACAAAATCTCTCATCCTAATCACGTGGAAACAACTTCGAGTATATGACGTAGTGTAATCGATTAGCACAATCCACATTTCTCATTGCCTATTCTTAAGTTGTCAACAATATCAAAATCAACGCGCCATTACGCTTGATTACGATAATGCCCTAACGAGACGACAAGTTCCAACAAACAATTTGCAACGACCATTGTTAGGTATAAGTGCCATCAATTTTTGTGTTTCCACCCCACGTGATGTGCTGGTGGTGTCGAAACTTTACTTAATAGTGTGCGAACAAGTTGCATAAATAATAGTCGTTTGTTCTGCGCGGCAGGATAAGCGCCGTGGCAAACAAAGCGCGAACAAAAAAAAGTTGTGACAATTCAATTGGGTTTTACTAAAATATTAATTCCGAGTGATTTCCCCTTTTCTATGGCGCGCTCGCGCGCTGACGTTTTTGTCGTCCGGTTTGTGCTTTGTTTCCCGAGTAAATTAACGCTCATAAATATTTACAGAGCCGGCGAAAGATTTATATTCGTGCAAAAATTGTATTCTTGTGCTCCAGCGCTCAAAATTACCACTTCTCCGAAAAATGTTCAGCGAAAGCCAAAAAAATGTTTGCTCAAATTGCTACATTTTAAATACTATTGTTACGCTCAAAGAATAAATCCTAAAATGTATTCTGTTGTGAGGGGTGGTAGTTCAAAGACTCAATTTTAATTAAAATAGATTAATAGGAAGACCCAAGCACCACCGCGTTCAATGTCAGGCAATGAATCACAAGTTATTAGCTTGTTATTGGATTTTAATGTTGAACGCAGGCCGTCGTTTCATGCGTCGTACACCTTCGCACGTCCAGAATATATATCTGTGTATAAATATAGCAGTTACTGGAAGCCGCAGAGACAAATGGTTATTGTTTATAGAAGGTAAAAATGAATCTGGTCCTCTTCGTTGTTGCCACGAGTGGCAATCTCATATTTCGTTTCGCAACTCTACGCGCCGCACATACCAATGCAATACACAAGGGTGGAAAAGGTAACGGTAACGATGCAAACCGACAAAAACTCTCACACCGCTCGACAGAGAGCGAAAAGCTAACACAATGTAACACAATGTACGGACGTGTGTTACATCCGGCGGTATGGGGCTGGCACGAGTATGTTGTGGAGGCGCCGGGCTACCTTGTAATTAAGAACGCTGCTCGCGGGCGCTCGGGAATTCCGCACACACCGCGTGCAGAACATAATTGTAATAATAATAAATGATAATAACATTAGTAATACCTATTAAAAGTTAAAGTGGGGTAGATTTTAAAGCAAAACACATAATCTTTTAGTATTCCCTGGCGGTGAATCTTGGAAACGAAAACGAAAGGAACGCCGCAACTTAAACAGAGCACGCAATAGTGCTGCGTTTGATTAATAACACCGGACGAGGGATACGCGTACAGTTGCTATTAAAACCACCCTCCATTGTTTTGTTCTCTGGTACGTTGCAACCACTTTTTCACATACGCACCATACAGGACATGAATACAAACAAGTACAATGCAGACGAAATATTACGTGTTTTTTGTTGCGTCTGCATAGAGGAAATTCTTCACAAAATTTAATTCCAGCACGACTAAAACTTTATAATCTTATAAATATTATAAATCTTTCTGCAAAATATAAAGTTTAAGAACAATCTGTGCTAAAAAAAAATTAAAATTTTAAAATAAATGGTTTAATAATAAAAACTGCGATGCAATGCGAATGTTTGAGTGGCAAGTTTGATAAATTATACTGGGCGCATCCCTGTGACAGAAAAAATACCAAGTGATTAATTAAGAAGCGCGTTTCGGCAGAAGAATATTTCGCGAAATATTAATTTATCATAAAAATTGAGTGGCAGCTCTGCTCAAAGACCAAAAACACAAACGTTTGTTTTTATTAAAAACCAATTTGCTAATTGAGATCAAAACCTTTCTTCTTGCTTAAAACTTTTTTCAGTACTAACGGAAAAACTGAATAAAGTGTCGCAATTTATTCATTTTTCGATTTACATTTTGCTGCGTATAAACGTAGTTAGTTTTGCAAACAATATTTCGATGCAATTTGAAAAACGTGGAATTCGGGTGCGAATATTTGCATTTATTTAGGGTGCAAATTGTGTGTTTGTAGTTTCAATATGGCGCGCCATTGTTGTAAATATATTCAACGCTGCGCAAAAAACGAAATTTTGAAGGCGAAAATTTGAGTTTTCTGTACAAAAATATACATATGATAAATAAACACGTGCAAGAAAAAGCTGCAGGCTTTTTTCCTAGAAAAAAAAACATTTGCAAATAAATATTATCAACGTAAGTTTCAAGTGTTTGCTTTCTAAACACTCAAACACAATTTTTTCTGACTGTTATAATATTTGTAATAAAAATAACGCGTTGCGATTTTAGTACTTCTACTTTCCCGGATGAAGATAATTGTTTAGTGTTTGTATTTAGTTGAGTTTTTGTTTCCCCGTGTATATCACGGCTGTGATTCGATAAGAGAGACGAAAGGCGAAAACAAATAAATGCAATTTGTCGGAAAGTTTTCGTCCATGGGGAGGAATAGGTGGATCGAAGGCCGAAGGACGCCGTGTAGAAAGAGTGGCGTTTCGAGGTCGGTCAGCTCCGACACGATCATCCCTCGCGGAAGATAAACGCAAGCAAGTGAGCGCGCGCGCGTGAGTTACTAGGTGGTTTTAGGTGAAGTGATTTCGGCTAATGCCTCCACCCCCACACGCCAGCCAGTGTCCGAATGTGCGAGCGGAAAGTTTTGATCTGCGCACACGAAACTTGCCCATTTCCCTTGCATCTTTGAGACTGATCAGCACGGACGTAAATGTTATCTTACTCAGCGTGTGCATGCCACCGTCGCCGAAGAAGACGGTAAGATCGTTTCAATTATCGAAATGCATTCTTTGGACGTTCGCTACGAAAAGTTGCAAAAGTTCGGACGCGCTGCCGGAAAACTTGCGATAAAACTAACAAGAAAAGATTTATCGCTACACTTACATCTTGACACATATTCATTCAAAAGTATATTTATGCATCTGAACGTGAGCAAGTTTTCTTAGCGACGCGGAGCACAGCCAAGCGGTGGCGTCTTTAGATTCGGATTCGGAAGCATGCGAGACGACGATAAAGCATTTCGTGGATGGCAACAACAAAAAAGAACTAACTGTATGCACTCGATGTATCATTCGTTTTGCTTCCTATGCATAGATATGCGTTTTTGGGCACAAGCAGGAAAAACTTGCTGTAACGGTTTTCGTCGATTTAAAATTTAGATAACTTCTACCACGTTATGCTTCTAGCAATACTTCCTGCGAGTATCAAAAATCATGAATTTATTTTAAAAACTTTTTTAAAAACAAAACTTACCTCTATGCCGATTCGTCTGTTTGTCGAACATTAACATCGCGTCCTCGATCTGCAACAAAAACAATTTATAATTATTAATATGTTAAAGTACAGTGAATTACACAATCAGCAAAATATCGTGCACACTGCGGTTGTATTCCGACGCCATCAGCCCACATCTAATTAACAATATTACGGAAACGTGGTGCAATCTCGCCGTCCCATAGGGCAAAGTCGACAAAACTCAGTTCACGGAACGGCTACCCCGGAATTTATATGCATAAAACATGTATTTTCAATGAAGCCCGTAAAGTGTCAATTCAGCACGCACCGCACACTGGCGGTAAACAAGCAATAAATCTTTTTCTGCACCACCAACAATCTTATTATTTCATTTGGCTCATAGCATGCCCGTCGCCTCCACCAACCCAAAAAAAAGCAGCAACGAGTAGCAAAAATGTGCAGTGTCGGATTTAAGAATGTCAAAACGCACGCGCCGGAAAACAATTAAATTCGCTTGTGTCCGGGGTTGTGGTTTCGGTCGTGAAAGTAAATCCTAGCGTACAATAGAACAACATGCGGCGTCGGCGACGCGTTTACAATGAATGTTGGAAAAACCTGTGTGAATACAAAACACCCAAAAATTCCTACACTTCCCTGCCGCCTTGCACCACGGTTGTACAGTTTTCTGGCTCTGCGTAATTACGTAAAAAGCACAATGGAATATTTTTCAGCGTCAAGCATAAATCACTTTTAATAGCAAAAGCGGTCCGTGTATTGTTTTTAATACCGGGTGATTAGCGCACAGCACATGCATGCAGGGGGTGTGTTTGTATGCGTAAAATGTCGCACTGTGACGATGACGATGACGCATCGCCGGCTGCGAGCGTTAGGGATTGTTCAAAAGCGTCGAGCGCTTTAATTATGCCGTCGCTTCAAAATAGTTCGCTGATTATAATTGATAGGCGCGCAAGCAAGCTATTTATCCCCCTTTCGGTCTCATCTCTTGTCTCGCCTCGTGTGCGACAACTATCCGTTGACTATCCGACCGGAATTGTGAACACGCCGAAGGTGCAAAGGAATTTCAAGAGTCGACTTCCTTCCGCGCGTACTTTGTACGCGGAGGCGTTTTCGGCGTTGGCTCAAAGGTCCGGTTTCCTGGGAGCCATTCGGCTGATATCCTTACCGAGACGTTCATCAATTCGGCACTTTAATGGCACCTTTGAGAGTAAAGCGAGGCGGCAGTCTCGTCGGTTTGTTTGCGCTTCAAGAGTTTTACTATTGCCCGCAGATAAATATAAACGCACAGCACGAAGTATTAAAATTTTTATTCAGAGCTTGTGAGCAAGCTTTTGAGCGATACTCGAAAAGGTTACATTCCTGCAGCGCAAGGCCGAAGCTAAAAAAGAAACTGAATTTTATGCTGATTCTTGTTTACGCTCGCAAATATCAAAATAAACTCACAAAACGCACGCGAAAGGAAAAAATTAACAATAAATATTTATGACATGCTAACAATTTTCGCAAAGAAAAATTTATAATACAACACAACACAAAGCGTTGGCGCGTTATTACGTTAGTTTATAAAATCAGAACTCTCTCTACGAGAGTTAAAATTGCATTAGAAGCGCTCGAACAATTTTATTTAACTTTCTTTCCGATGCTTTGCGGCTACATGCTGCCCCTACAGTTTGCGTTCGCGTTGCAGCAACCGTTAATTAAGAATAAAAGTCCCTTACATGTTAAATAAACACAAGAACACTTTTGTACCAACGAAATCCCGAGAGCATTTTTAGTAGTTTTGTTAGTTTCTAGCAGTTTTCTGCAAGTTGGCCCCGAACTATCCTCATGCATTAGCATTATGAAGAAAAACACTCGAAAAAAAATGAAGCGAACCGAATTAGCTGTTAAAGCAAACTTTTTTCGAGATAGCTCGATGTAGATGAAGATGTTAAAAATGCATTAAGGTTTTGAATATTTTAATTTCAATCACTTATTACAAATGAATAATTTATACGCTCTGCACGCCAGAAAAAGCGACGTCGTCTTGTAATTTTAATCTATTAACGAATGCGATAAATGAAACGAAATGTTCCGGACTCCCCAGAGTGATACGAGTACGAGTAGATGAAGTTGATTGCGTTCAGATTAACGTAATCTAGGGAAATCAAGCTATACCATCCAGTCTTGAATTAAGACTACAAAAAAACCAAGAAAAAAATTCAAATCTTGCATTTAAAATTTTACAGACATAAAATATATTTGTACTTTTTACATATTCATAGATATGCTCAAAATGCAAATACTTGTCAAAAGTTGCAAAGCCCTGAGGATGTAACATCATGTGATACAGAACGATACCAAACAAGATATAAGCATAATCGTTTTCGGATTGCAAACAAACATCAAGCAAAAGTAACTCAAACATATAGCACATAAGTCATAATCTCGCGTATTATATCGCATGCCCAAACCTCTAAAACATTAAATATGGTTTTCACCTTGCCGCCAGGTGGTGGTATGCGTCTGCACCCCTTGTTTGGTTTATCATATTGTTTCACTTTATTACATCCATCACAGTAATCGAGAGAAAACACAATATTCTGACAATATAGAAATACGCTTAATGTGCGCGCATATTACGAACGAAATTCGTTTTTGATTCTCGATTCCACGCCATTCAGCAAGGCATTATGGGTAATAATATTTTGCTGCACGACGCGGCTTAAAGCGTAAACGCGAAGGTAAATGCCCGCAGCCTATATTTACGTAACACGCGTTTAACATGCAAAACGAATCACATTAAACAAAGCATGACGTTCACTCCACCCATTTGATCTTATCTAAGCGCATATTTATATCTGGCTACGTAGGTGAATGCGGGCGGCATTGGATTGGATTTGGGATTGTTGTGCACCCCCACACACTCACACGCATCGAATCAATGTTAATGGCATTACTGCCAGAATTTGATTTACTGATTTACTTCGTTATCTCCATGGCATTGCGCGTCGCGCTCTTCCTTTTTCCATTCGACGTTTTAGCCATTCCGGCCTAGAATTGCGAATAAAAAAACGACAAACGGAAACAAACAACGTTGATTTGTTTGTGTGTTTGTGAGCTGCTGCTATTGAAGTTATATTTCCGCTTCCCTTTGTCGCATTTGTCGTATAATTACTCAACACAAAATAATTCGTAAAATCGATAGCGATTTATTGCCCCTCGGCTGTGTTATGCTTATTTATCGATGCTTTTAACCCCTCAGTTAAACTTTTTCTGACTATCTAGCACGGATCTTCATGCATTAATACATGACAAGCAAATCGTCACAAAAACTTACGATTTGCCTAGTGGGGTTACTGTTTTAGTTTGTTTTTCAGGCCGAATAAAGTGTAGACTTCTAGTTGGTATTGCAGCCATGGAAATTTTCCGGCTCGAAGGAAATTGCGCAAAAACAGTTTTCGCACGACGTTATTTGCCGCGAGGGCTGTGAACTCCACGACGCAAATTTACTCGCCCCGCGTTGGTTGTATGCGTTATTATCTCATCAAGCACTAACTAAATCCTAATAAGCGTAGGCTTCCTTGGTCGCAGCAACCCGACACCTGCGCAACACGACTCGACTGTAATGCTTCCTGCAGGTTTCTGCAATGCGATTAACCCTCCTATTTTTTCGCATCACAGTTTATTTCAAGTGTTAGAGTGAAAAATAAAAAATAAAATAAAATAAAACTTTTATTAACACACAGTTTTCGTTTTTTTTTTGTTTTTGGTCAAAAACGTAATTTTCTAACCATTATGTGACCAACCACAAATGAACAAAACACACAAGAGACCATAAAACTTTTGCCTGAAATCGAGCGGATAAGAAATGTGGCGCGTGAGCTTCATGGATCTATACCTTCTAAAGGAAAACTGAAAATTCCCCATCCAAAGTGAGAAAAGTGTTAAGAAGTAAGAATTTCCAAAGTTCCGGCGCGAATTACCTGCCAGTGGCCCGGAGTTTGGTAATTTATCAGAGAACCCTAGGCGGCAAGTGGAGATGAAGTCGAGTGGAAAATAGCATCGACCGAACTTGCATACGCACACCAGAACACCCCAAAAGTGCGAATGCCTCCTCTTCTCAAAAAGCTTCTCTTATTTCACTTCTGTTCCGACTTTTAGCAAATCAAATATTAAAACATAATAAATGACGTTATTTCGTTTCCGTTTTTCTATTTTCATAATACATAACTATCCAAGTCCACAGCGAAGAAGAAGCAAACTTTTAATTTGACTTGATGCTTGTGTTTTGGAAAGCTT